>JAMKQA010005156.1:0-22907 GCA_024699735.1 Posidonia australis | reverse complement strand
GGACTGCGTGTAGCCAGAGTTTGGTTGCCTAGCGTCGGACTTCACGACTCACTGTGTGTGGTTTTGGCCATTGAGGGCCGTTGTTTGTGGTTTTGGGCTAGTGGAACCCTGGTTTGTGGTTTTGGCCAGTGTGGGCCTGGTTTCTGAGGTTTTGAGAAAAGAGTTTGCGAAAGGAATTTAAAAGGAAAATTGATTATGGTTTTGTTTTCCGCGGTTTTCGTGGACTGCGTACTGGGTGACTTTGGTCACTCATACGTTTTCCTTGTGGTTTTGTTCGCAGGTGTAGACATGCGTTTGGTTTAACGTAGTGCATATAGTCTGCAGTCTGCTAGCCGCACACACAGGTTCCGGGTAGTTAGATATTTTACTGTTTAGCTTTAGTTTTCCCGTAATTTAATTTGTTTAAATTATTGTAGAAAAATTTGGAACGTGACACCCAATAAGTTACCTATAACGTCTCGCATCTTCAAGGATCTTAGAAGATGTGTCTCATAAATCTAGACTACAATCAACAGCAGAGTTAGAAGGTTTGCAGTCAAGCATGTTTGCCTCTTGTAATTAGTTAAGTACATATTTCCTCTAAGATAGGACAACTCCATCCTTTACGTGTGCAATCCCAATTTCAAGGAAGTATTTAGGTTTGCCCAGATCCTTCATCACAAAGTGTTTCTTGATAAATTCTCTACTCTCATTAATGCCTACTCTGTCATTGTCAGTCATTAGAATATCATTAACATAAACAATCAAGATGATGTAGCCAGTAGATCTCCATTAAACAAACACAAAATGATCAACAATGCACTTGTGGACGCAAACTATACTACAACCTTGCTAAATTTGTTGAACCAGGCATGAGGACTCTGCTTGAGGCCATAGATTACCTTCATCAACCAGTATACACGCATCTCCCCTTGAACAATATATCCTAAAGGTTGCTCCATATACACCTCCTCAAGCAAATCACTATACAGAAAAGTATTCTTGACATCAAACTAGTAAATAGGTCACCTTTGATTCATTGCAATAGAGAATAGAATCCTGAAAGAATTCAGGCAGGCAACAAATGAGAAGGTCTCAAAACAATTAACGCCATAAGTCTGAATGAAACCGCGTACAACTAGGCGAGTCTTGTATCAATCAACAATGCCATTGGGTTCATATTTTAAAAAGAAAACCCAACGACAATACACAATCTCTACATCGACTGGTGGAACGATAAGATCCCACGTCCTACGAGACTATAAGACAGACACCTCCCCATCCATGGTTGCACTCCATTTAGGGATTGCGACTGTAGACACCCCACATGCGTAAAATAGGACTTTAAACCTAAACCTTAGTTCTAAACAAAATCCTAAAATTAGCTCAAAGTCCTAAAGCTAACCAAAATCAAATTCAAAATCCAAAACCCTAGGATTAATTCAAAACCCTAATTCAAAATCCAAAACCTAGTCCAAAACCCTAGGATTGATTCAAAATTCTAATTCAAAATCCAAAACCTAATCCAAAATCCTAAGATTATTTCAAAATACTAAACAAAATCTAAAACCTAATCCAAAACCCTAGGATTAGTTCAAAACACTAAACAAAATCCAAAATCTAATCCAAAACCCTAAGATTAATTCAAAACCCTAAATAAAACTCAAAACCTAATCCAAAATCCTAGAATTAATCCAAAGCCCTAAACCTAATTCAAAATCTTAAATTCAATTCAAAACCTTAACTTAAATCCTAAATCAAATCTTAAATCCTAATCTCAAACCCTAACAACATATAACAACTTCCCACTTCATCTTAACAACCTTAACCACTTCCCACTCTACCATAGCAACCTTAACTACTTCCTACTTCACCTTAACAACCTCAACCACTTCCCATTCTACCATAACAACCTCTAACTAACCATAACAACTTATAACAACCTACCCAACCATTGCAAGCTTTTAAATACCTCCCAATTGTAAGAGAAAAAGGAGGAAGAAAAAGACAAGAAAAAACTTGAAAAAATTGAGAGGAAAGTCACCAAGGAGTTTTATCTCAACCGGAGCAAACAGAGACGTCTAGAATCAGAAAGGAAGCTCGAAAAGAAGAAGAATTCAAGCTTCAGGCCATCTCCAGCGAGTTCCGACGGCCATCCTCACTGCTAGCTCAGATGAACTCCCATCAGACCTCAATTTTCCTCAATCTGATTCCCTAGGTCCTCCTCTTTCTTCCCCAATCGATTTCAGCAGCGTCAGGTGGCTGCCCTGGCTGGAATCAAAGTTTCTTGGGTCGCCGAATGTGATTTTCCGACGACGTAGGTGGGGACACGAATCTATTGAACGATTCGTGCCCTAGCATGCTTCATCCTTTCGAGATGTATCTTCTTTTACTCCACTGCTCCTCTGGACAATGCTTCAAGCCCTCTCGAAGTCACCAAGAGCAGCTCGTCGGAGTCGCACTCACCGTCATCAGGGAAGAAGACTATAGTAAAACGCAATCCAGCGCTTCGTTCTTCGCAGCGATGCTTTGACCCCTGGGAAACTGTTTCCAGCACTCCTCCAACTCACCGGAAGCTCTAATGCTAGGAAACGAGCCTCGAGTCACCTCCATAGTCGCCATCGCCGGAGCGCCACTAAAACTTGGTCGGAGGAGGTAGAGCGGCATGCTTCTGGCTTCTGGATGGGGGAAAATCTCCCTCTCCGCCTCCTCAACCCTCTGGGAATCAAGATACGCCTCGCCGTTGCTTTCAGAGCCACCTTCTTCCTCGACACTGTCACGGGAGCTGCATCAACGGTGAGGGATGTGGGCAACCATTTCCGACTGCCCAGCACCTCATCGGAGCCGCTGGATGCACTCCCCTCCTCCCCTTCCTGCTCCAAAGAGTTTGAATGCTAGATCAAGCATCAGAATGTCCTGGAAAGGCATCCTAGATGGTCGTCGACGACGGGATTCCATCGTTCGTGGCCATCGCATATTTTTTAAAAAATAAAATAAAAATAATAGTTTCTTTTGAATAAACTATGTGATTTTACTTTTATTCCATTGAGGTCCTTTTTCCTTACATTTAAGTCCCTGCATATGTTTTTAAAAATCATTTTAATAATGTTTGTTTTGAAAAATTGTAGTGTGACCCTTGTGCTTTTTTATTAATGTTTTCCAAAGTTTAATATTTGACATAAACCCTCTGACTTGCATTAATTCATCATTAAGTCCAGCATTTTGCATAAAAAGCCCTGAACTTTATCAAAATTGTCTTGAATGCATAATTTTTAAGCATAATTGCAAGTTAAACCTTAATGATTCAAATATTTACTCAAATGTGTTCAGAATTGCATCTTAAATCCTGAACTTCATTAATTTCACACTGAATGCATATTTTCTAAGGTAAAATTACAGTACAGTCCTTGAAATTTCAAGTTTTCATTATCTTGCACATTTAACCCTGAATTTCTTTAGAATTGTTTTAAACACATGTTTTACTGGTAAAACTGTAGATTGAATCCTAGGAATCCTGATTTTGACCAAAAAAACACAGTTCTGCACATTTAACCCCTAAATTCTTCTAAGTTGCACAAAGAATGTTTTCTTAGGTATTTTTTGCTAATTTAGCCTCAAAATTTCAGCCTTCATTCAGATTATGTAAATTTTGCAGAAAAGCCCCTGTAATTTGCATTTTTCACTTACACATGCATTTTGTACATTTTGTATCCTTTTTCTTGCATACTTTTTCGTGCCTTCTTCTTTGCATCATGCACACATTTCCAATCCGTTTCAAACTCGATTTTCACAATATTTCTCGGATTTCTTTCGACTTTCACGATTTTGATTTGATTTAAATTTCCATCGCCTGAGGGCGTACATTGACAGGCTTAACAATGCCAACATGAACCCGAATGAGGATTATCTTCTTCAATTTGATTTGCATGATGTTTTCCGAGTATTCTCGATTTTCACGATTTTCTTCGTCGCCTAAGGACGTACAGTAAAGTGACATTTTCAAAGCCTATATTGTCCATCGGATTATCTTTTATTCATTTCTTCTCTTTGATTTGACATGTTCTCATGGTCATCTTAAGCATGTGCATTCATAGTAAACAAGCATACATACCACAAACCATTAGCAAACAGGAAACCTAGAAAGACCGAGTTCTTCGAGCATATAGGGGTGCCTAACCCTTTCTCTGACTTGCAATGGTCAAGTGCTGCATCCATTAGGCATAGAACATGTATATGTTTTTCTTCACCTAGATTTCTTTTGATGTTTTCCTTTGTGTTTGGTTTTCCTTATCTTCCCATTAAAAGACTAGGTGACGACTTCTTTTCTTATCTTTTTCTCATCTTTCCTTGTGTTTCCGAGCTCAGTCTTCATCTCCGGATTCACCATCTTCGCCGTGATCGTATCAGGGTTCCACTGTGCATTCACTCACCTTAGAGAGTCGTGCAGGGTTCCACCAACATAGTCATAGCGACGCCTCTTGATAATTCTTAAGTATAGAAACAGATGACACAGAACAAGTAAAAGTCCGATACATAGGGTGCAATTTATCATAGGTTAGAAAATTAAATAATGGATGTGCAATAAAGTGGATACCGTTTTGAAGGACTATAGGAATATTAAGCTTTGAAGGTGCAAGTAGATTGAGAATAGTAGTGGAAGGAGGAGCTAGACCTGTATTAGAATAAACTCAATGATTGGTACCTATGGAAGATGTCGATATCTTCAGTCGTGGTCTCTTGACATATACCTGAATAGATTTTGCAGCAGAGTTGTAGTGGTAGGCTACGGAATCTGATCTACAATAGGAACAGTAATAGGGAGAGGTACAAAAGAGGTACTCATGGAAATAGAAAAAGCAATATTCTCAAAGAAGGTTACGTCCGTAGAAACAAAGTTTTTTTTTGCTTTGCACTAGATCATAGCATTGATAACTTTTTCGAGTATGAGAGTAGTGGACAAACATACAACAAATCGACTGTGAAGAACTGCAACTAGTTACAGGCATGGTACCAAATGTCTACGCGTGTCATCGAAATTTCACCGACACGTGTCTTATTTTCAATTTACCGATACGACTCCGACACGATGTCGAAATGGAAGTTTTCTGAACAAATACAAATTTTTTTTACCGTGTTTCCACCGACAAAATTCCAACATACCGATATTTTTTCGACACATGTCTGTTTTTCAACTTATCGAAGTCCGACACGAAATCAACATTTAGAACCATGGTTACAGGTAGAGAGAAAAGTGATTTTTGTCGAAAAAAATAATAATGAGGAATATATCTATGAACAAATGAAGGCGTTTTGTTGATTAAGTGCCATGTAGTAAGAACTGCAACTAGTTACAACAGTGAAGGTACCTTCATCTGCACCATACGGGCTCTAGTGACATCCAATAAGTGACGATGTTTACATTCTACTACACTAGTTTATTAAGATATTGCAGGACAAGAAGTTTGACGGATAATTCCCTGTGTTTCACACAAATGAAACACATCATATGGAATATATTCAAGGACATTATCAGTATGAAAAACACGCAATGGTTCATAAAATTGAATTTTTATTTTATTGAAGAAAATTTTAATGACATCAACCACTTGAATTTGATTTTTTAGGAGATAAACCCAGGTCAGCCTAGAAAAATCATCAATAAAGATAATAAAATACCTAAGACCTAGAACAGACTCAACACGACAAGTACCTCAAAAATCAGAGTGAACCAACCCTATAAGAACACGACTTTGTTTTTCTTGAAATGAAGGATGTTATGCTCTTTATTGTTTCCAAGGTTGACATGATTATTATTAACTAGAACAGACTCTAGTAAAAGACTCTTTAAATTATCAAAAAAGGGATGTCCCAAACGATAGTGTCAAAAATATGGTGACTCAATAGAAGTTGAAGTATAAGGAGATGCAGTAATTTCCTTTCTACCATTGAGATAGTAGAAACCATCACTCCTAGGTCCAGAACCAATCTGCCTCCCAATCCGTAAGTCCTATATAAGGTAAGTGGAAAAAGTGTTACTGCACAATGATGATCTTTAATAAGCTTATTAATAAATAATAATGTTAAGTCTTATGTTAAACCTTATAGGGTATTTGCATATCCATCTAAGGATCCATTTAATGTACTACCCTATATATGTACTTTTTTGAGCCTTAATAATAGTTTAAATCATTGTTTTCCCATTAGCACATGGTATCAGGGAGAAAAATCCTAGCCTCTCCACCACCCAATAGCCGTCGTCGGTCACCTCTGCCACTGGCAGCCGCCTCCAACCGTCGCCGTCGGCTGTCCCGTTGCGGGAAACTCGCTGACAACCTGCAGGACGCCACTGCAGCAGCTGGTTTTGACGGCTTCAGCCTCCGACGCCTCCTCCTCTCCCTGCCGGAGCTCGACTCACCTTCGACAACCTCCCTCCTAGCCGTCAGCTCCTCGAACCAGCCTCTGGTGGCCCCGCCAACCTTGGTATGCCATTTTCACCACTAGTAGGCCTTTCTAAGGCCTGTCCGGTAGGTCTAGAGGGGCGCTAGTCCCTTTCCACCCCGTAACGGCTCTTGCCGTTGCACTCTATGTATATCCGTATGTAAACGAAGTATAGAAAATCATCTTTACTACCATCGGTGAGGATTCGATGGCTCTACTACTGCTGTACACTACGTATCTCTAGCGTATTCCTTGTTTCTTGCTACTACTGCTTGTGCGTTGTATTCTCCGTCTGCATCTTGAGTATTGAAGACACCAATTATTGATTTTCAGCCTTACTTAAGATCGGATTTCTTCATTTGCCATGACTCTTCATGAATCTCTTGTTAAGAATTTGAGCGGTACTTCAGAAAAACAGAATGGAAAGAATCATCTACTATGGTCACAGAGTTTTGAAACTTTTTTAGCTGCACACCGCAAACTCAAGCATCTGACCCAGTCTCCTCCGAGGGCAAAGGATAGCACGTATGAAGATTGGTTTGCTGATGACTCAGTCATTGCCTCCTGGATGATAAATAGCATGTAACCTATAGTTGCTCGTAGTGTTATGGTTCTTCGTCTAGCTAAGAAAATCTAGGACACCCTCAAACAGATATATGGTTATGAGAAGAATATTACTTGGGCTTATGAAGTATATGAGCGAATCTTTACATTGAAGATAGGCGATAGTTCAGTCCAAGATCACTTTGGAGCGCTTCGTGTACTTCTGGACGAACTTGAATAGTATCAACTACTTACCTCAGATATTACTACCATGTGTAGATACAGAGAGGAACTTGTTGTAGCTGCCTATCTTTCTGGATTGAATCTGGACATCTCTTCTCAGATACGAGGCCAAATTTTGGGGGTTGATTCTACTCCGAGTCTGGAAAGTATATTTGCCAGAGTCTTACGTGTCTCTACAAGTAGGCCTGCTACTACTTTCCCCACTACTGATCATTTTGCTATGATTACTCATGGTCGTGGTCACGGTCGCAATTCTAGTAGAGGAGGCTGAGGACGAGGTGATACTAAAGGTCGAATCCTCTGTGAGCAGTGTGGTCGCACCAACCACAGGTCAAACAGATGTTGGGTAAGCCAGAGTGAGCACAACCTTCCACAGAGGTGACTCAGACGTCTACATATGATCCTTCCATTAGTGCTCAATCAGTGACTCTATCCCAGAAGGAGTATGCACAGTTCCTTCAGCACAGAGAGACTCAGTCTACACCTGCCGTTGCATCCCATGCCACTGCTTTCACCTCAGGTACATCTGATTTAGTTGCCTTTAGGGACAGTTCCTGAATCATTGATTCAGGAGCATCCTCTCACATGACAAGTATCCTCTCACATGACAAGTAGCCATGATTTTTATTCTCGCCTTTACATTAGATCTGTTTCTATAGCTAATAGTCGAACCTGTAACGTAATTGGACAAGGTACTATTCGTGTTACGTCCCAATTAATCCTAGATAAAGTCCTTTTTATACCAGAATTTTCTGTAAATCTTTTATCCATTAGCTCAATTACCAAACAATTAAACTATTGTGTGAGCTTTTTCCCTTTTCACTGTATCTTTCAGGATTTGCAGACGGGGAAAAAGATTGATTTGGGACGTGACAAAGGCCAAGGTGTTTACCGGTTAGTTAGAGATGAGATACCTCGAGGCATTGCAACTCTTGCTTCCACAACTGATTCATCGCTCACATGGCATTATCGATTGAGCCATCCTGCTCATCAGAAACTTCAACAAACTCTACATTGGTTGTCTGTATCACCTTTTCAGTGTGAGTCTTGTGAGTTACCGGTTAGTTAGAGATGAGATACCTCGAGGCATTGCAACTCTTGCTTCCACAACTGATTCATCGCTCACATGGCATTATCGATTGGGCCATCCTGCTCATCAGAAACTTCAACAAACTCTACCTTGGTTGTCTGTATCACCTTTTCAGCGTGAGTCTTGTGAGTTAGGTAAGCATCATTGTGCTACCCTTAGAGGTCTACATCTAGTTAGGAGTAAGCGTCCTTTTGATTTAGTCCACTGTGATGTTTAGGGTTCAACCAGAACTTCTTCAATGTCTGGCTACAAATATTATATTGTCTTTGTTGATGATTTTTCTCGTATGTCTTGGTTGTATTTGTTGAAGGACAGAGTCGGTGTATTTGAAACAGTTAAGAAAAATTCCATGGAAATAAAGAATCAATTTTCTATTTATCCCAAAGTCTTTCGCACTGAAAATACTTTAGAGTTCACTCAAATAAGTCTTCGACAATACTGTGAAACCTTAGGTGTGTTGCAGTAAATTTCTTGTCCTTATACATCCAACAAAATGGAGTGGCAGAGCGTAAGCATCAACATATTCTTGATGTTGCTCGGTCTCTCATGCTTGAGATGCATGTCACCAAGTATCTGTGGTTTAATGCTGTTCCCACTGCGGTGTACCTCATCAATCGCATGCCGTCCACACCACTTGGCGGGGACATTCCATTACATAGGCTTTATCAGAGGATTGATCTCTTTCCTCTCACTCCTCGGATATTTGGTTGTGTGACTTTTGTTTAGGACTTGACTCCTCAACTTAGACAAACTTGCTCCAAGGTCTATTCGGTGTGTATTTGTTGGTTATTCTCGTACTCAATGTGATTATCGTTGTTATCTTCCTACCACCAGGAAATACATTATTTCTGCTGATGTCACCTTCTTTGAAGGTCAAAGCTTCTTTGATAACAATCTTCCTGTTTCTGATAGTGTTCCATTGCCTTCGGTGGTTGAAACTAGGGAGATGGATATTACTGATGCTCTTGTTGCAGGAACCGAGGTATCTGCCACCTTGCAAGTATATCGACGACGGCCACGTCCTCCCAGTACCAAATCCTCTTCATCTTCTGCAGATCTACCATCAATTGATCTTAATTTACCAATTGCCATCAGGAAAGATACACGTACTTCAGCTACTGCACATCCTATATCCCATTTTGTGAGTTATGAGCGACTCCATCCTTCCTTTCGTGCATTTGCCTTGTCTATCTCTTCTGAGTCCATTCCTAGGAACTACCAAGAGGCAAGCCTAGTACTTCAGTGGAAAACAGCTACGGATGATGAAATGGAGGCACTGAGATCTCGTGGGACGTGGACACTAGTATTTAGACCAAAGCAAACCAATATTGTTACTTGCAGATGAGTATTTGCTATAAAGTACAAAGCAGATGGTACAGTGGATCGATACAAAGCCCGATTGATTGTCAAAAGGTTCACACAGGAATATGGCATTGATTACACTGAGACCTTCTCTCTTGTTGCCAGATTAAATTCCAACAGGGTCATTCTGTCAGTGGCTATAAATAACTCCTGGAATCTGTGCCAACGAGATGTAAAAAATGTATTTCTGTATGGTGATCTATCTGAGCTAGTGTATATGGAGCAACCTCCAGGTTATGTTACTCACGGAGAGAATATCGTATGTCTGCTTAAGAAAGTAATTTATAGGCTAAAATAGAGTCCACGAGCCTGCTTTGAAAAGTTTAGCAGTATTATATCTACTTGTGGCTTCTACCACTGTGTGGTGGATCACTCTGTATTGTACAGGCGATCAAAAGATGGTTGTATCCTGTTGGCTATCTATGTGGATGATATCTTGGTTACAGGGAGTGATACCACTAGTATTCAGGAGACAAAGGATTATTTGCAGAAACACTTTGTTACTAAAGACATGGGTAGACCTAAGTATTTCCTAGGTATTGAATTTGCATTTGCTAGAGACAGGATGATTCTATCACAGAGAAAGTATGCTATGGATCTCTTACAGAAGACTGGCTTTTGGGGTGCAAGCCTGAGACTATTCCTGTAGATCAAAGTCTAAATTTTTGGGATAGCTCTTCACCTCCATTAGAGAATGTTGGCAGATACAGGAGACTAGTAGGAAAGCTGATTTATTTTACTGTTACTTAGCCTGATATTGCCTACATTGTGGGGATTCTTAGTCAGTTTATGCAGGAGCCATGAATGATACACTGGCTAAGAGTCTTAAGGGTGCTGGCCTACATCAAGAAGACTCTAGACAAAGATTTGATCTATAAAAAGAATGGTCACCTGCAGATAGAAACCTATTCAGACTCTGGTTATGCTGGGGATAGAGGAGATAGAAAGTCCACTTCTGGATATTTCACATATGTTGGGGGCAATCTTGTTACATGGCGTAGTAAGAAACAGAATGTGGTCTCTCACTCCAGCGCAGAAGCAGAGTATAAATCCATAACCCACACTACTTGCAAGATGATATGGCTTTGCTCACTTCTGACTGATTTGGATTTTTCTACTCCTTCACCTATATCCATGTAATGTGACAATCAGGTGGCTATTTACATTGCTAATAATCCTACTTTTCATGAACGCACTAAACATATTGAGGTGGACTATCACTTCGTTTATGAGAAAGTGATGCAATGAGTCGTGTCTACTCCCTATATCAAGTCGTCTGATCATTTCACTAAAGGACTTAGTATTGGGACTTATAGTTATCTTTGTAACAAGCTGGGCATGATCGATATGTATGCTCCATCTTGAGGGGGAGTGTTAAGTCTTATGTTAAACCTTACAGGGTATTTGAATATCCATCTAATAATCCATTTAATGTACTACCCTATATATGTACTCTTTTGAGCCCTAATAATAGTTTAGGTCATTGTTTTCCCATTAGCACAAATAAATTAACAAGAAAATTAAAAACATAGAGGACATCATGAAGAGTTAGGTTGTTCGATAAGGACACATTCCCTTGTCCACAAAGAGGAGAACGTATTCCATTGGCTTTAATAACAAAGGTTGTTAAAACAGAAGAAGATAATGTGGTGAAAACACTACGTGTATCAGACATATGTTTAGAAACACTTGAATTAATCACCCAGTCCTCACCAGAAGTCATGAACAAAGCAAGCGTACATGAAGCAGTAGTATGAGTAACAACAGGTGTAGTAATAACCAACTAAAAGTCTATCATACTCGGCCTAAGGAATAATGACAGTATCTGTGGCCTCTATGGGAATATTAGCCCACAACCTGTAGCAATATTAGTCCTGTCTGGTTTTCCAAATTTCGTCCAACAACGATCTAAGGAGTTATTCGTGTGCCTACAGTGATCACACTTCAACTTGCCTTGTCTGGAATCGCATCGTCCTCCAGATTCGTAGCCCCATTCGCAACGACAACCACAACCTACGTCACGTTCACATCTATAAGTTTCTAAGGTAGACTGATCACTGTGCACAATACAAGTACTAGTGGAAATACGCAACACACGGGAGAATGCAATGGTCAAGGAAGGAACAGTATCATCGCCTAGTATATGACTATGGCGCCAACCCTGGCTTGAGAGTAGCGAGAAACTTAGCAACTGCAAGTCTCTCGCGATACTCCCTTATTACATCAATATCAGGTACCTCTAGCACATCCAGTGAAGTGCGAATAGAGGTATATAACTCTTGAACAGACTGGTCACCTTATCGTAAGGCAAAGAACTGGTTGTAGAGCTTGACGACGCGTATGATATTCTTCTCATGTGCATAGATAGCCTTCAGAGTCTCTTATATTTTCTTTGTTGTGGCGAGTATAACAACACTCCTAGATATTACAAGTTCCACACTGTTCACTAACCATGTGATGACAGCATAATCAAAGGCCAACCAATCATCACATCCCGGATCCTTTATATTGGATGAATCGTGAGTAATATGTTTGATTTTCTTATGAACTCTAAGGAAAACTTGTATAGATTTTGCTTAAATAAGATAGTTCCAGTTTGATAAGCGTACCGTTGAGATTAAGTAGTAATACATCCCCAGAGGAAGAGGAGGACACCATAAAACAACCATACGTAGAGAGAAAAGTCTAATTTACGATTGATCAAATTAAAAAAAATGTAGGAATCACCTTAGAGTAGAGAATAAGGCTACAACACCGCTAGAGTGGAGAGGGATACCAGGGGAGGGAGGAAAAATTGGAGGAGAAGCCATTGACGGTGATTAAGGTGGCTGACAACACCGATGGTTACTGTTGGAGGCCCTGTCGGCTTCAATGGTGGTTGCAGGTGCTCTTGTGGAGAAAGGACGGTGGGGGAGGGAGAAAAAAGTGGAGGAAAAGCCGTCGAGAGTGACTGAGGTGGCTGACGACACTAACAGCAGTTGTTGTTTCTCCTGTCAGCACCGACAGATGTGGTACTCCTACTGGTGGTGCTGACAGCGACTGTGGCTACAGGTGCTCTTGCTAGTGGCACCGATGATAATTGTGACTATTATTGGCGTTACCAACAGCTGTTAGGGTTTATCTTTTGGTTTTTTTTAGGGTTAGATAACCTAAAGGTCTAATACCATGTTAAAGAAGAAAAGAGAAAAGGTTTAATTCCTATTACAATGGTCTAATTACATATATAGAGTGATTTAGGGTATCCACAAACATAAACAGATATCCACGTAACCACTTACCAATAACTCCAATACTAATATAACTCTAACAAATTACAATTTTAAATATGTATGCTCCATGTAGCATAAGCCAATACAGATCCATAAGTACCAAGCAAGTACCAATATCCCACACAAGGCAATCAGAAAAATGGTTGAAAAATGAAAATGTTCATTCAATCGACATGCCAAGATTAGATATTAGACTCATGCATTATTTTCATCTAAATATCTTTGGAACAAAGTGGGTTTTTATCATAAGAAACTTCATTGCGTTCTATAGAATGGGAACAAGTTTTCCACCATTTCTTTTTCCCCATTAGGAATATGCAAGATTTTGAAAAATATTAGTAGTAGAAAAAACCATTTTGCAAGACATTTTTGATGATATGCATTTATCAACATGCTCTATTCTTCCTTTTTTCCTTTTTTTTTTCATGCATGTTTCAATCTCAATATGTAAAGCATATGATTCATTTGTGAGCATTCCCTATTCTATTGATTTCTTTTTCTCTTGCAGATTTCAATATCAATATCTATAGTTTATGTGGCTAGATGCAAATGTGACAACCTTGTCCACATGTGTCCAGGAAAGCACACTTAAAACTATCTCAATTTAACTTTCAAAATGCCGAGTAGTATGGGCAAGTCAGCACCGAAGCATCCAAAGAAAATCCTAGGCGTCCAAGGTTGAGGGTCAAGGGGATGCCTACTAAGGCAGAGGTGATGTCTAAGCATTAATGCTGTATAAATATGGCCTAGGTGCTGCCTAATTGCGTCAACAACCATGTTCCCCACTATCAGCTCATCAAAATGAAATATGGTCACATCTCACAAGCAAGACACTTCCCTAAGCCACGCAGATAGAAACTTCTTTTACCACTCTTTATGATTACTAAAAAATCAGTTGCATTTGTAGAATAATCACCTTAAAAAGGCATCAACTGGTTCAATGAGAGGCTCCCAGGAGTCATATTTGTCATTGTATGATCTTCCAGCTAAAGAAAATCTAATAGTTGAGTTCAGATAATCAGGTCTTTGATGCAAACTGAATCCAATTCCAGAGAAAGAAAGATTAAATAAGGGAACCATCTGTCAAATACCCCAACAACATAATTAGCAACAAAAAGGAAAAGTTGTAGAAGCACATAAGATACACCTACATGCAATTTGCCAATTCATAAAACATATCAATTGACATGGAATACAACAAATGATAAAGGATAATGCATTCTATACTATCTTATTCAGATATCTTACCAATCCTCCATAATCATCATATACTGCCGCAGAAAAAATCTTGACTTCTGCATTGAGCACAATATTATCTGAACTGTTCAACACATTCGGACCTACTAGCTTTAGTGCAAATCTCTTAGGGGGCTTCTTTAATCCTCTCCGAACAACAAAGGTACCAACCTCATTACCAACACTCCAAATGCTAAATGGTTCTTTTGTAATATTAGCACCAGCTGTATCCCATATACTTTCTTCAGGAAACTGATCTCCTGCCACCATATCACTGCGTATGCATCTCAATAAACTGAAATCTTCATTCTTAGGTGAGTTCCTAGATGCAATACATCCTAAGGGAACGTATCCTGGAGGAGCTTGAGGTAACCAAAAACAAATATTTTCTATCTTTTTATGCCTCTTGATTTGTCCAACAAATTGAAAATCAAATGGTGGTTTGAGGAGAGAATCATCCCCAGCATCACGTAGTACAATGCATGCATTTGGTGGTTCATATCTGCATCACAATGCTAGTTTAAAAATCACATTAAAGCAAAAAAATAATTAACAGTAGCTGCAGTAATGAGATAGAGTACCCGTGAACTGCGATATCACCAAAGTAAACCATCCCATGGGAAACCATTGGTCGCCAGATAGAAAGTTTCTTCCGATGTGGGAAGCCTCGATTCCACCATATAAGTTTAAAGGTGGCGACAGCCTCAAACAGCCGGCCAGAAGGTAATAGTGTTGTCCGTTGCAATTGATCAGCATTATCAGGACTCAAAGAATTAGCACGAAAATTTGAAAGCCTGGATGTGTTGGCAGACTGCTTTGGGTTCTGTAAAGATAACTGCCGGAGTTCATATGCTTTGCAATTTAAACTGGCAGTACTTGAATCAGTTGGTAAAAAGGATCCAAAGGAGTTTTCCACACGCCAAAATGCTATGCTTGAAGAATACCTGGAACAAGAGGAGGAGAACTAAAATATGGCCAAGGTAGATACAAGTATAAGCAAAACTACGGAAATTATCAAACAAATACAGATAGAATGAAGAACGTACAGTTCAGCTGAACAGAGGGAAATACAGTCCTTCATCGAGCAAGAAGAAACTAAAGAAGCCAAGATGCACAAAGAAGATGATAAAGGGGGTTGCCTTTTCCCAGCCGTAACAACACAACCCATCGACACATAACCTTCAGGGGCTATAGGAAACCAAATAGAACAGCCAAGATTTATATTGTTGAGACCATCATTGCATCCATTGACATCATGACAATGGCAAGCGTCATTGTCAGTTAAAGGTGGCCAGATTAGCTTGTATGAAATAGGCCTTTTAACTTTCACAAAGCTAGTATTAACAGCAAGAACTCCTTTGGAAGGAGGCTCATTCCTACACACGAAGAAAAAAAGTGGACATTTAAAACTTATTGAGCAAGAGAAGTTGGTTTAAAAAAATTGTGTACAGACAATGGTGTTAAGCAGTCTGCAAGAACAGCAAAGCCCGAAGGTGCACGTGGTCTCCAAAATGCGTAAGTTTCTCCTCTACGGCCACCTGAATAGTCACCAACTTAAGCAAAAAGAAGTATACATCAAATACAAACGAAAATCACAAAACATACACTGAATTGTTCCAACTTTGTCGAACTGAGAACATACGACTGAGACTTTCTTCGATGTAATCCTTAAAAATGCTAAAATGTCTTCCTCTACAGCTAAGAACAGTCTGAGAATGCTGAAGGAGAAGTTCATAAATATATCAGAAACAGAAATGCTAATGTTTGTTCCATCAGATGCATTTGAAAACTTTAGAAATGTATCAAATGGCTCCAAAACCCTAATTCCATTGCATTCCACTTTTAATCCAACCATGTTTCCAGTTATTTCAGTGGTTCCCCCCTTCAATACAAGTCTGCAGAGTTGCACAATCCAAGTTAGGGCACATATTTCATGTAAGACACAAGTATCCACAGAAAATAGAAAAAAAAAAATAAAAAAAAAGGGTGAGATAATGGAATCAAACTTTTAAAGATAAGACTACATATGATAAAGTGCTATGAATACTTTTATCCAATCAGAAATTACGTGATTACATTAAACAAGACCGAGTAGCCTAAACGCCAATATCAGTTATGGCTCAATCATTTTAGCCCTTCTTAATGACCAGTATAATCTTACAAGTGGAATCAGCATATGCCCTCTTGCTAGTTCTCATATCAAAATCAGAAACAACCCAAAGTGTGGAAGGAGGCTGTTATGCCATTTGCATGACAGGTTAAGCTTTCAAAGTAGATAACTCGATTACAAGCAGGTAGATAGAGTCCTACCAACCTGATCTGCTCAATGAACAATTGCATACTACAGATAAAACTATACCATATGGTAAATTGCAGGAACACAATTTCATCAGCAACTATGTCATTGAATTTATACAATAACACATATATAAGTAGGTATCATGCCACAGTCATTGATGACCTCAAGGTCCTTCCTATTTATAACATTTCTAATGTGACAAGTTCGTTTGTTCGCAAAAATCTAATGTGACAAATAAATTCTAATGTGACAAGCAGTGCAAGCCACCACATATTTTAATGAACAAATGTATACAATCTAAATCTGAGGCGGGAAGGGAACTCCTGTATGGTCAAGAGAGAGATTGGGAAGCTTGAAGCTAGTCTTACAGATAAGATCCTACACTTGCATATTACAGCTCTTAGTGACCTAATGGCCGATAAATTGTAACCTAGTGCAGTTAAACTTTTTCAACATATATATAAATTTGGTTTGTTTGGCAGGAGAGAAATAATAGAATTTTTAGGAATTTACATAGGACTCTATATATGATTCTAACTGATATCATTGCTATGTTTCATTGTTGGATTGATTCTATGGCTACAGGTTTTGAGAAGGTTGAAAATTTGTTAGCTGTGTCTGCCTTCCATTCGAGCAGAGAGGGGGAGCTGGCTTTACCTCCTGATTGTGAGATGGCACTAATTTCTCCATCGCTTCCTGGGTGATTTTGAGTTGTTTAACATTTGGTTAAACTGTGTCTGTATATTTTTGGCAGTTCATTTTTTTGGATTAACTGCTCAAACTTTTTCATCTTTGCTGCTTCATCAGTAGCGCTTGGACATCTCTTATTGTTTTCTTTTTGACTTTCTGTTCACCTGTTGAGTGACGGGGCATTATTTTTGTATCTTGCTAATGAACTTTATAGTAACTTTACTAAATCTGTAATTTTTGAAGTTAAGAAAGAAATATAATTACCGTTTATCAAAAAAAAAAACATATACATAAATTTAATAATATAACCTCTTATATTTTAGTCCCAAAATCTCATGCTAAAGAGTGTGGAGGTTCGAGTCCCCTTCAAGGCGTAATATGGAAGATGTTCATTGATATACCGATATCCTAAATAAACTCAGCCACTAACTAGCTAAATGAATAGAGGTGTTGTTACAACAGATCCTCTTTATGAAACAGACATCCAACATGAAAGTGTGTATGTCAATGCACAATGGAAATCAGAGCAAACCCAATTCCTTTTCTGCTTGTGAAATTAGCATGAAGAATAAGATTAGATTTCACTAACAAGAATGTGTTACGTATATATAGGTTTTACTAAGTACATGGATATGCACTTACCAACATAACTAATAAGACCTCAATAATAATATCTCCTACACTCTCCCATAAGTCGGAGCATATACATCAGTCATGCCCAGCTTATTACAAAAAGATTCAAAAACCCCTACACTAAGTCTTTTTGTGAAGATAACCGTAAACTAATCAAAGGATGGAGTGATGGGATAACAATAATCTCTCTCATCACTATATCACAAACAAAGTGGTGGTCGATCTTAATGTGCTTCCTGTGCTTATGAAAGGTTGAATTGTTGAGAATAAAGATTGCCAATTGGTTATCATAATACATAAATATAGGGACCTCCATAGTGAAATCAAGCTCAACCAACAAAGATCTAAGCTACATTATCTTACATGTTGTCCAAACCATGGACCAATACTCTGCCTCTACACTACATCTGAACACCATATTCTATTTTTTACTCCACTAATTGACTAGATTACCTCTAATGTATGTGCAATATCCAGATGTTGACTACAGATCTCTTTTGTCACCTACATAACTTGAGTCTAAATGGCTTCAACAACGAAGATGTCCATTCTTTCTGTAGATTAATCCTTTTCTAGGTACTCCCTTTATATATGTTAGCACACGCAAAGCACCTTGCTAATGGACCATCCTATACTCATACATAAATTAACTAAAAAGTCGAACGACATAGAAAATATCTAAACAAGTAACAGTTAAGTACATCAACTTCCTAATTAGTCGATGATAACAGCTGACAACCTTAAATTTCTATGATGTGTCACTCCAGGAGCCTGAATTTTGACCTACGATAGTGTTGTTTGGCTTACAACCAAGGAGACTAATTTCTTGAAGAAGGTTAAAACCATACTTCTACTGAGATAATGCCATCCTATTCTAACCATAAGCAAACTTAACTCCCAAAAAATATCTAAGTTTACCCATATCCTTTGTAACAAAGTACTTTTTTAGATACTCCTTTGTCTCACTGATCCTTGTAGTATCACTTCCGGTCATCAATTCCTATGATATCACTGTCTATTAGAAGGATACCATTAACATATATTGCTAGGAAGATACAATCACTAGGTTATTGCTTGATAAACATTGATTGATCAACTACACATATTTGAAAACCAAGGTTCATAACAACTCTATTGAATTTCTTAAACTAGGCCTGTGGACTTTACTTGAGACCATAAGTAGCCTTTTTTAGCAGAAACACTATCCTCCTCCTGAATGGTATATCCTAGAGGCTACTTCATATACACTTGTTCTGTTAAATCACCATAAAAAATACATTATTTACTTTGAACTGACACAATTCCCATGACTTAAGTGTAGTTTAGCTAGGCCATAGAAGAAAAAGTCTTAGTATAATTAACTCCAAACGTCTGTGCGAAACCATAGGTAACGAGATGGACCTTGTACCTGTCCATTGACCCATCTGGTTCATACTTGATAGTGTAGATCCATATGCAGCTGACAATGTTGGTTCCATTAAGGTGAGAGACCAAATCCCATGTACCACAAGTGAACAAAGCCAGTATTTCTTCATCCATAGCCATCTTCCAATGTTGAATCAAAAAAACTACCGTGTAGTTCCTGAGAGTAAATTCAAAAGCGATAGACAAAGCAAAACTATGAAAAGAAAGACGAACGCGATCATAGAAAACAAAGTGAGATATGGAATGAGCAGTGGTAGAGCGTTTATCCTTACAAAGAGCAATGGAAATTTCAAGATTAGAAGATGACGGATCTATAGACAAAGAAAGTGGTTTAACAGGAGATGGCTGATGTGGCTTCAGATGATGATGATAGACCTGCAAAGCGCAATGCAAGACTCGCTCTACAATCATTTGTCAATTATCAAGCGTGGTAGAATCTACAACAAGTGGAGGAAAAGGGATACCCTCGTAAAACCACTCGATAGTGTCAGAATAGGACTTAGACTCAAAAAAAATAACATCCGTCGAAATGAAGTATCATCAAGTAGTAGGATGATAACACCTATACCCTTTTTAAATCTTAGAGTACCCAATAAAGACACATTTAAGAGATTGAGAAGACAACTTGTCAAGACATAAAGACATGTCTTAAACAAAAAGAGCATAACCAAACACTTTAAGAAACAAATGAAACAACTACACATCAGGACATAGTCTCCTAAGAAGAACTTCGTCACCAAGTAGAACAGAAGACATTCCATTTACAAGGTAGGAAATAGTAAGTACAACATCAAACCACAGATATTTTAAAACATTCATCTGCAATATAATGGAATGAGTAACAATTAAAACTAAGTCTGTGCTTTCGCTCAGCTATACCATTTTGTTGAGATGTAAGAAAACAAGAAATTTGATGTAAAACAACCAGAGATGCATAATATTTGTGAACATCATGTTGAACAAACTTAACAACATTATTAGTACCAAAATTTTTTGAAGTAATGGAAAATTAATTAATTATTTCAACAAAAAAAATTTTGATGACATCAACCACATAGAGTCTATCTTTGAGTAAATATACTCAAGAAACATGAGAATAATCATCAATGAATATAATATAATACCTATAACCAAATACAAATGGAACATGAGTAGGAACCTAAATATCATTGTTAGGAATTAAATACTATTAAGAGATTATATGGACTAACTAGTATTAGGGTAACTGAATATCCATTGACGTCTAACCCTATAAATATGTAACATGTGATCAGAGATAATAGATCTTTTTCTTTCTCTTCCTATTCACATGATACTAGAGTCCAAGAGAAAACTCTAAAGTCTCCTCAGCCACCAGCCACCTTTTTCCACCCCTTCCGATGTCAATCAGGCCATCCACCACCTATTCCAACACTGATAGACCCTTCTCAGCCCTGTTCTGACACCAACAGCCTTCTTAACGTCCTCCACCACCACTGAAACTTCCCTTTCAGTCTCCTATAGCCACAGTTGAAGCTAGCAGGTCTTCCTGTAACTGCCGTAAAGGGTAGTAGTTCCTTTTCTAGTGCTTTTGCAAATCAGCATGGCTTCCAGGAAATCACTTATTAAAAATCTAAGTGGAATATATGAAAAACTCAATGGAAAGAACTACTTATCGTGGGCACAAAGTTTTAAAACATTCCATGCTGTTCACTACAAGATTGAGTACCTTACGCAACCTCTTCATGATGCAAAAGACAGTGCATATGAAGATTGGTATGCCGATGACTCGACTATTATCTCTTGGATTATGAATAGTATGGAACCGATGATTGCTCGGGGTGTAATGCTTTCAAGACCTACAATGAAAATATAGGATACCTTGAAATAGATGTATGGATATAAGAAAAACATTTCTCGTGTTTTGAGATATATGAATAGATCTTCTTTCTACGAATGGGAGACAATTCCATGCAGGACCATTTCGCTTCACTTAGAATTCTTCTGGATGAACTTGACATTTATGACATCTAATATTGCCACTATATATAAGTATAAAGAGGAACTAATCATTGCAGTCTATCTTTCTAGTCTGACTCAGAGCTTTAATATCATATTTGGGCCAAATTCTTGATGTAAGCTCTACTCTTAACTTGAAGACCACCTTCACTCGAGTTTTCCGTATTTCCATTGACACTTCTGCCATTTTTCTGATCACTCTACCATAACAGCTACTCGAGATCGTGGTCGTAATTCTGGTCATAGTTCTGATCAGGGAGGAGGTCGTGGACATACAGATGGTAGAGGCCGCATACCATGCGATTATTGCGATTGTACAAATCACTTATTAAATTGTTGTTGGAAGAAGTTTGGGAAATTAGATTGGACATAGGTTTCAATTGAGCCACAGAGTACTTCACTTACAGTTACTATTACGGGTATGCTTACAATGACACTTTCACAGGTTAAGTATGTTCAATTCCTCCCGTTCTGAGAGCGTCAGTCTTCCACTGCTAATGACATCATATGCTACTGCTTTCATCTCACGTACCTATGGTTTATTAGTTTCTAAGGACAATTTTTAGATTATTGATTCAGAAACTTCGTCTCACATAATAGGTAGTCTTGACCTTTACTCATGTATATCTTAGTTGCTTGATATTAGATATGTTTCTATTGTTGATGGCAAGACTTATCATGTTTCTGGACAAGACACTATTCGTATCACATTTCAACTAATATTAGACAGAGTCTTTTACGTCTCTAAATTTCTAGTTAACTTTTTATCCATTAGCGTTAATACCAGGTAACTTCGTTATTTTATAACCTTTTTCCCTTTCCACTGTATCTTTCAAGACCTGCAGACGAATAAGATGATTGATTTAAGGAGTAAACACGACCAAGGAGTTTACTTGCTAGTCAAAGATAAGATACCTCGAAAACTTGCATCATGGACTTCCACAGTAGAACTTTCACTTATTTTGCATCGTCGTTTAGGTTATCCATCTCATAAAAAAATGCAATAGGCATTTCCCTGATTTTCTATTTCTCCATTTCAATGTGAGTCTGGTGAGTTAGGTAAGCACCATCGTGCTATCTTTCATAGTCTTCATCTAATTCGTAGTCAAAGTCCATTTAAGTTGATTCACTGTGATATATGAGATCCTATTAGAACACCATCTGTGTCTAGTTATAGATATTACATTGTATACATTGATGATTTTTCTCGTGTCTCATAGGTCAATTTGTTAAAAGATAGAGTCAATGTTCTGAATGTTGTTTAAAATTTTTTTGCAAAAATAATAAATCAATATTCTATGTGTCTCAAAATTTTTCACAGTAACAATACTTTAGAATTCACTCAAATAAACCTTCGAAGTTATTGCGATTTTCTAAGTATTATACATCAAACTTCTTGTCCACATATATCTCAACAAAATAAAGTTACTAAACACAAGCATCTACATGTTCTTGATGTAGCACACTCTATTATGCTTGTATTTGTAGTCTGATGCTGTAACGCCCCAAACCCGGGCACGCTACCAAACAATAGCATAACAAGCCTAATTACACAAATCACAGAAATAAAGACTGTACCCAGGCTCACCTCTAGGATCTCGATGCGCGGCTAGGAACTCCGATTCCCGCACCGGAAACTGGCTGCACGCGGTCTGCACCTGAAACACACACAGCACGCGTGAGTGACATCTAAGTCACCCAG
>JAMKQA010005155.1:0-17872 GCA_024699735.1 Posidonia australis | reverse complement strand
CCCCCCCCCCCCCCCCCCCCCCCCCCCCCCCCCCCCCCCCCCCCCCCCCCCCCCCCCCCCCCCCCCCCCCCCCCCCCCCCCCCCCCCCCCCCCAGGTGAGTGTCACGGGCTGGACTTGGTCTGGTGGGCTTGGACTAGGCCAACTATTGCGTTCCGACTGAGCTGGATGTCAAGCAAGTGGCTAGTTGGGTCTAATGGGCCTAACTAGGGGCCTGTATCGATTCTAAAGCTATTTGTGTTATTTTTCTGATAGATGCTTGTATCATTGAGATCACTTATACTGGTATAGCAGATCTCTAGTCTTCCAAAATGTCTTAGAAACATAGATAGTTCATCCATGCAATTTTTCTTGGAAACAGCACAAAAAACAGTGATAATTCATGTTCAGGCAAACAGCAACAGATCTGCCCTGGATCTGCACAGGTGGTATTATAGTCGTAAAATATAAGTAGTGAACAGTACATTAGAATCTAATCAAGCAATAGTGGTGGTGATATCATGTCACTGGAAGAATGCATCACTATCTTTTAGCTGAATGCAATTTTGTTTTCTTGCTTTCAGGTGGCCCCAATACAATATTCCAACTTTTAAAATTATATTTTCATCTTCTCTGCAAAAGATCCGTGTCGGTGAAGAGATATCCTTAGTGAGGTTTGCTTTTTCTTGATTCGTTATCTTGGTTATGGAGTTGGACCTTAAAATGCTGGACCATATTAACTCTTGTGTGCCAACTCTTTGGAAGAAAGGGTGAAGCCTCCATGGCCAGTTTCCGAGAGAGAGGCGATTCTGCATAACTTTGAAGTAGAACTCTTTGAAGAAGATCTAGTCCTTGTACTTTTAAACACAGTAACGTTCTGAATCTTATATTACTTGTTTTATCTGAATGAAGTCATTTACCTGTCTTTTCTCAACATGCCTCATAATATCTTCCACTTTTTATAGATTCCCACAACCGAACATTTTGACATGAGTACACATGGGTTCACAAAAGATGGCATTCCTGAAGCAAAGGATACAGTGAGGATAGATGTGGTGGGTGGCTATGCATTACAAAAAGTGAGTCCAAATAGAAGTTATTTCCGGTGAGTCATCTTTATTATTTCATTTGAGCAAGAAACTCAATCTGATTTCTTGCACAAATTGATGTAATGTGTTGGTCTAAGGACTGGCATAACACTGTACTTAGTCTTTGATCATGCAATATTATATTTACGAAAAATAGAGGTTTTATATTACTGTGAGTGCTCATAGGGAGATTCTATTACAATCTTGCAGAGCGATAGCAAACATGGATATCAAGCTTGAGTTTGTACCTCCAGCTCTTATCAATTTCATTTCAAGGCAGCTGCTAGCAAACGGGCATAAGCTGTACCAGAAGGTCTTATTTTTCAATATTGACAACCATATTGATAGGACAAACCCAGTGTGTATGAGGCTAACACCAATGTAGGGTAATGGGGAGGATACATATGTAAAACGTGAACCCTGAATATGGAGACTTTTTCTTGTGACTCAAACCTGCTGTAGAATGTTTCTCATGACTTGAACCTGCAATGGAGCAAGCTTCCTATTGTGACAAGGCTCATTCTCTCAATTTTGATACCCATATTCTAGATGATAAAATGGATATGAAGTGATAGAAGTGGTATCATTTTTGTGCCTCAAATAGTATGTTGAAATATAGACATTTAACTCAAAATCAATTGATTATGAGTAGAGGTATTCATTTCTATATAATCACAAGTCTAGTCTTCAATTTTTCTAATGTGGAATTATTTCAACACAATCCTTATAATTAATAGCAGAAGTTAACAGAAATACTTAAGCAAGTTAGCTCCACCTGTGAACCAACATCCAGGATATATGTTCTAAATTTTCAGTGGTGGTGGTAAAATATCTTAAAGGCTTCTCTTCTGGTGCTGTGTTGGGATTAAAGAGTGTTTTATAACTAGCTAGTGTTTTTTTCCACTTACTTTTTATGCCTTTTGTGGTAGTTCGTCCTTTACTCCCCAAATATCAATCAAGAAATATCTCATTTATGTTTGCTTATTAACATATGCCAATGTCTCTTGGTTATTCAGAACAGAAGATGACATTTATGAGTTGATTGCAGGCAGTTGTTGCTGTGGCAGCTGGTGATGAGGAATATGGAAATGCTCTAAAAGGACCTATGTACAGTCGAATCCGTGAATATCTCTATTCATCTAGCAAGCCCAAATCAGTTGTAGAAAATTTTAGAGACGAAAATTCTAGTGTCCGAGAACAAGTCACTGAAGAAATCCTGCATGATTTGCAAGTAAACATAGTTGGTGATGCTTCTACAGTAGAGATTGAAGAAGAGCAAGTGGCTCAGAATCCTATTTTCATGGGAAACCAGCATATTAGTGGTTCTACCATTGTATTTGATGAGAAAGACCATTCAAGGAAAGATGGAGCCTACATCAGCCCAGAGGTTGAACATGCACTAGAAATCTTAGATAGGGCCATCATCATCTTTTGTGATCTCCAATCTTCTGAAAGATCTTCAAAGGTTTCAAGGCCGAGTACCGAGTTAGAAGAGTCATGCATGGTGCAAGAAGCTGAGTGTTTGACGAATGAAGATTCCCCAGAAAAAGCTGGAGGCTCTTTACCTGCTTCTGATATAGAAGGTAGCCAAGTCATTGAATACGTTAGGTAATGCAGCTTCTAGTCAACAGTTAAATGAGCTGTTGTTTTATTGCGTTATCGTTTTGGTTGCTTCTTTCATTTGCTGAAAGTCGAGCAATTCAAAATAATGGCTTTGTAATGCTTATTTCTTTCATACATTACAGAAATTGTTTGAATTCTTCATCCTGCTCACTCTATGCAGACAAAATGGCGCTGTCTCGACGAATGCTGGCCATGGTAAAGAGTCACCACACCCAACAGAAGAAGACAAAGGAGGCGAAGAGGAACAGAGTCCCAGCGAGAAACAACCATCAGTATTAGAGCGCATGGGCAAAGTGTTTGATGAAGTCAGCATTAATGCTAATGGTACACACCATGGTAGTTATGTCCATGACAGAAGCAACTTGCTGAAACACAAGAAAAAGAAGAAACACGACAATTGCTGCTTTAGCTTCCTGCGTAAATGAGAGCAGATCCGCATTGAGTCCTCTACACGCATACAAGTGTAAATGTCTGGGAAAATAGGTGCCACTTCTTAACGAATTCTTGACAATTCCATTACGGACGCAGGCTTTCTGTTACGACATGAAGTCAATGATGAGAGCATTGTGTGTGTGATGATACTAATAAGCGGAGTTACTCTTTAATAAGTTGGTTCATTCCAAGTGACTCAGGACTCAGGAGAGCGTTGTTCATTCCAAGAGATTCAAATTTTTGATTACAAAAAATACAAGTTTAAGGTATTTCTGTTTATCGTGATATTTTTACAGCATAATATCTACGAAAGTGGCATCTGTTCTGCAGAATCCTGCTAAATCTATCATGTCTGTTAGTCCTTATCCGCAGTTAATGTTCAATCGAATAAGAAAATATGAATTTGACTTGTCACGAATACGAATGTTTGTTGTAAAATCTATTTCTTTTTTGTTTCAAATATTTTGTAAATTTGATTTTTTTTTTTTTTGGGTGCATTTATTTTTCCCCTCTCCTTCTTTTCCTTAACTTTTTCTAGATTCTAGGTTTCTACATAAGTTATGTAAAATACTTTAAATAATATTATTTATATACAACAATCCATAAATATGATGAATAAAATAAGTATGAATTGTGTGTTCATCAATTCTCTATCAATACTTGAACCTGTTGGATAGTACTATCTTACTTTCTCTGAGTCTTTATGATTATAAAGATATTTTTGTTATTTTAGTTCAATCTTATGAAATATCTGTATTATTTCTCTAGATACTTTAGAAAGATAAAGTATTCAAATGATCTTTAAATTTGTTGAAATTTTACAGATAATTTTCTTATATCTTGCACTTTACTTTTGGAAAGTTTTATTTTATTTGGACCAAGTGGGTACTAGGCGCTAGGATATTTGCATTCAACGTAAGATGCAAAGAAGCTTCCTTGTAGTCTAAACTTCAAGATCTGAGATTTTTAAGTCATGTGGACTTTGTACATGGGAGTCATTAATTTTCAAGCATAAGAAGCTACGTTTTAGAGATCCTTGCGACAGAGTATTGAAACAACTTTCAAATTTAGTAAAATTTTATAGAAATGTTCTTCATATTTTGTAATACAATCTTGAAAAGTTTGAGTCTTTTTCTTTAGATACACTATTCATAGAGTCTAACGTTAGATGTTTGTTATTGTGCATCCAACACTTGACAATTGTGATCTTTTGTGTACAGTCAACTTTCTATTTTATCTTTTTTGGAATTTTTTTCCCCAAATTTGAATATGTTCTTATTTTAATAAATCTTGTGAATCCATCAACATTTATTTTTCTTGATCCGTTTTTGTTAATACAAGATTCCATCGTTAATGACAACAATTGATTGGCAACTGCAGGAGTTGTGTTAGACATTGTAAAGTATAGCGTCTAACATTAAATGCATGTCTATATGCATCTAATGCCTTACAAGCAGTTGTCGGTCTATGTTGTTAGTTTTGACTATGTTTCTATTCTTTTGTTATCCCTCACCTTTATAAATATCTGATGTGACTATGCGGATGATTGCCTCGTGCGAGGTGTGAAAGGTCAGATGTACGAAATCGATAAAGTCGCGGTGAAAAATTAAGGTGAAAGTTAAATGACAAGAATAAAAAACTAAAAGAGTCGTCACCTAGTCTATTTGAAATCACCACCTAGACAAGGAAAACCGAATGTAAATGAAAATATGATCAAAACAATGTAGTTATGCTATGATCTGTGTCAAATGGACACAATACATGGGCTACTGTGTGCCAAAGAGAATAAAGACCCTTGTTACGCATGAGGAAGGTGTTAGGCACCCCTATATGCTCAACAAGTCAGTCTTTCTTGGCTAATTCATTTGCATGTGTGGTTAATGCAAATGTATGTTCGCTCCTTACTTTATGCTTAGAATTGGATATTCGATGTAATGCTAATACAAATATGCAGGGCGGAAAATAATGTAATCTAAAGTTCAATCGTGCTATAGTGTTTAGAACCGTGACACTCGAGCATAAGAATTGTGTCGATGTAATCTACTAGGGAGGTATACAAGATGATCATGCCTAGTTCTTAAAACTCCATATAGTAAACATCATTGCTCTAATAGATGCAAAAGCCAAAATACATGTAAACATGCGATGCTAAATGCCATGCAAAAATGCGAATAACTTATGCCAAAAAACAGATCTTAAACACAAGAATCAAAACCAATTGAGAAAACCATGCCACATAAGACTCAACCTCGTTGTCTATGCTCTGAACCAACGCATAGTGCACTAAAGAGGTGCACTTGCTTGTTGTGCCTGGTTGTTGCGCTTGGTATTTACACCCAAGGCACTCTGTTTCAGACTACGGACGTCATTGCAATAATGATGGATTTAAAACATTCTAATCACGCAAGCGAGCATTGGGGAAGCAAGCTAGGATGCATGAGTGTACTTCTATAGGTTTGGATCGAACCCAAGGTGCTTGGCCATCTCTCCCCTGCTCCATGGTGTGCCATCAGCGGTTTCCAGTTCTTGCAGCCATGAAACAAACTGCAAACACTAGGAAGCCTCCTTTGGGAATTGAAGGATGGAGGAGGAAGGTCGAAATAAAGGCCAAGGTTATGCTATGCAGTGCAGGTGTAGGCATGCAACTCTTGATCGTCGGGCCTTCCTTTGTGACGTCAAACTCATTCACTGTCATGAGAACAATCGACCAGAATGTGATGGTTTCGGGGTTGAGGGCTCACTAGAGCATTAGGGAGACACCGTGAGACGAGAGAATGTGTAGAGATGAGTCACTGTCCTGAGTTCAATGGTCAGTAGCCTCACTTGAGGAAATTGGAACCCATTGTAGATATCCTATATTGGCACTCCTTGATTGTTTTAAGTCTCATCACTCGATAGCATGCTTCATTCATCTTTAGACCTTTTGCTCAACCCAAATACTCTTTAAAGGCCCATTTGCTAATCTCGGTCATTGAACACTGAAATTCCAACGTTCAACATTGAATGCTGAGATTCCAGCATTTAATGTTGAACGCTTCAAATCCTGCGTTTTACACTTCTAGGTCATTTTCCTCCCATTCCAGTCAAAGCTTTCTTTTTTAGAGTCAACGTAGATCATTATTATTTTGAACGAGTTTTCTTGTCTTATTTAGAGGTTTTCATTACCTCATTAAATGACTCATTTGACCTACATTTGACTTGACAACTAAATTTGACTAGTTTTTAACTTAAGGGTGTTGAACGCGTGATTTCCTGCAGTCTACATAGAACGCTAGATTTTTTGCATTCTACACTTAACAAATGACAACCCAGTCTTGCCACATTAATCACTTTCTTTCTTTGGAAAATTTTGAATTCAAATTTTTTACTTTTTTAGAAGATTCCTCTGATTGTACGTGACTTTAGCATGACTTTGACCAAGCTTTCTTGTCCATTTAATGGGAGAGTATTCCCTCATTAATTTCTTATTGGGTGTTTGAGTGTGTTGAACGCTAGATTCCTTGTGTTCAAGCTGAAACACTAGAATCTCTGTGTTCAATACTTTAGAAATGGAAACTTTTTGTTGCAGTTGTCTAATCTTGTCAATTTTAGATACTTTTACCTTTTTAAATTCTCTTGTGCCTCTAGAAATTTGGAGGCACCCCTAACCTCTAAAAGGGGACCAGAACAGACAACACACACTAGGAGAGAATTCTGAGAAAGAGAATAAAGAGGTTCTAAGTTTTTGAGAGCTTGAGTCTTCTACTGTTTCCAACTATGTCATGTCAACATCTTGCATTTCACGTATATTAAAATGGAGTTTTTCTTTTAATGTTTTTGCATATTGCATTTTATTTTTATGCATATTGTAGCTATGCATATATATTTAGTTGCAACCACAGGGATAAAACCTCTCGAATAAGTATTTTTCCTTTTATTTCATATTATTTTTTAATTTACTTTGAGCTTTTTTACTACATTGTTTTAATCCGTGTATTTTTGACTTTGTTTTGCTGAGAAAAGAAGAAGAAGAAAAAGCTCACCTACACGGACATCCTTAGGCAATGCTAGCGTTGTCTTAATGTAGCTGAACCCACAACATCTACATCTCTGTAAGGGTCTCGAGGGCCGACGAAAACAAACCAAGAGTGACAATCACATCGACTTCAACATCCATGAGATAAAGGAGTCGGGTGCAACTAAAGGGATACAAGTGAGGCAGCAAACGTAAACGCCTACCTAAATTTCCATATCCACACCCATCACTGTGTTATGTAGCAGAGATGTAAAGCTAATGCAAAAGGAATCGAAACCAAACCAACATGTATGAATTAAGCCACATAGAGAAAAGGAAAGCCTTGTTACATCATCACAGAGAACAGTTGGCTTACTTGGGTTGTTGGTCCGAATTTGCCTTCTGTTGGTGAAGGCTTGTAGTGGCTCTCTTCCGGATAGCTACGGACATAACAGTCAAATGCAGGCAAGGTTGGGAATCAGAGAAGGTGCTGGGCTACGTGAGGTGCTTTCTGGTTCACTCACAGACTGTCTTGGATGGAGGGACGAGTGCTCTCTTCTCTCAAACTTTTTTTAGGTGAGGGTGATGTGGAATGCTAGTGCAAGGTGGTGTTGTAGGAAGCCAAATGCTAGAGAGTCATGCAAGCGGTGAAATGCAAGGGATTTAAAAGACTTGGAAATGAAGAGTCTCAAAACCCAAGGGTCTTGAAACCCAAGAGTCTCATTTCCACCAGTGAAGATCTACGTGAGTAGCATGCATGAGTAATGGCTTTGGGTAAGTAGGTGTAATTCATTTAAAGGGGTTGGTTAGGATTTTAAATCTAAGTTGAGGGCTTGATGGTGCAACCATATCAGAGTGCATGCTCAGATAGCTAATGGCCAATGAAAAACACGAAAAAACTGATGCCTATAAGGTAAATAGACATATTAGTCCATTTGAATTTAACTAATACAAGACACTTTGTGCCTATTAATTATGCCACATTGTTGCGCTTATGAATTATGCCTGTAAGTTGTGCCTGCTATATTGTCGAGCCTGCATTTGATTACGTAGACCACTAATGGACTTTGGGCTTGCATTTACGGATTGGTTTAAGGTGTTGGATTGGTCTAGAGGGTACTAGAGAGGTTTGGGAAAAGTGGTAGGATGTAACATCTGGAACCAGAATAGGACAGTCGCGTATGAAGAGTGCGGATGAGGTGTGTGATTTGGCCATGTCAGTTAAATCCATAATGAATGTGAGATCATGTAATTATAATATGGATAATCTGATTATGTGATTATGTGACAATCCTGATTTGTGATGTATTTTCCTTAATTGTATCTGGGTTTGTCAGTGATTTCCCCTTCTGTGTGGTATTTTGGTGTTTTGTGACCCCATGTGTGTGTGAGACCTAGGCAGGGGTTGAAGTCAATTGAAGTATAGTATCCACTATTGTTTACTATGCTCACATTACATCTTTCGCTTTACACCATACTGCTTCATTGCTCTGGCGTGATTCGTAGTCGTTGTCAACGGTAGACGACGACGACGATGACGAACGGTGGACCATAAAGAAGGAGAGGAGAGGGGAGGAGGAGAGCAAAACCTAAGAGTGAAGAGGGAGAGACAGAGTGCTCTATGTGTACGCTGGTGACTCGAGGAGGAGGAGATGTTTATTAGAGGCTAAGGGGAACACCAAAGTCCACTAAGTACGCAACTCATTCCCCTTTTCTCCTCTGTTTTGTGTTAAATCATGATTAATTATGTAAAATTATTTATAATCTAGGAAAATCGAGTAGCTTAGACTGTTTCTTGATGCATGGAAGAAGTATTGGATTTTCAAAGATTTATTAGTGGATTTATGCATGATTTTTTGATGGTTCTACTATAGTACTTTTACAGTACTGTTAAGCTTTCCAATTTTATATCCTGAGCTGTGCCTTATGGTTTTTAATGATATTTTTCCCAAAAAAGTAGAGGACTCAGAGTTCTACTGTTTTGTATATTTGGTTTGATTTTTCAAATACCAGAAATGGGTCTGCTTGAGGGTTCCATTTCAGACAATTTCCGTCGGCCTTGTTTCCTAGTTCTGGATTTACTGTAAAAATCCGAATCGCGTGTGAGGGGTGTGGACGGGTTGCACGGTTTTGACAGTACAGTTTCAGTAGGAAAAATGAATTATTGTGTTAACTATGATTTGAATTATTGATTTCGAAAATATAAAGATTTGGAAAATACTTTTGGAAATGAAACCCATGTTTTAGAAATGTTTTCCGATAATTTGGTAGGAACCACGTACCTAAAAGGCGATTCAACAAAAAAGGGGCATTGAATGCCTTGAAGGCCGGTGAGACGCTTGAAGTTGTGGTTGCCGAGTTATTTAACTGTAGTACTATAGAGCCCCAGGGGTGAAAGAGACTTGGGCTTTCCATTAGTGTTGGTGCTAATTGAGCCTAAGGTAGGAGGCCTCAGATTCCTAGGCACCATGGGGCTTCAGAGGATGCACCTTGTGTGCGTGTGCTATAAGTGTTATAGCAAGGCTACAGCTGGGGTGATTGGACTCCTACATAGGATGGTTTACCACAGTAGTGTAGTAGGATCAAGGTTGGAACATCGTCGACTGTTTGTGGCTGATCAATCACCTGTGGCTAGGGTGATATGACAGGTTTTGTTCGTGTTTTGTATGGATTTGCTGAAACGGGTTTCAAATGAGGATTTGAATGCATAAAAGAGATTTCAAGTGCATGCGGATTTAAAATAAAAATGATTATGTTTTAAAAGACATATTTTCCAGTGAATCATCAAGTTATTGATGAGATTTCTTGGTTTTGGGCTCATTTTCGACTTGGTCTTATTAGATGTAACTTGTGAGTTTTTCTCGAGGTTTTACCATGGTTTTCGAGTGAGCGCGTACTGAGTGATTTAAACGTCACTCATGCATTTTGGTTTTTCTTTTCCAAGTGTAGAGTTGGAGGTGTAGTCCAATTTATGTACAGATTATTTGGAGCCACTTAGCCACATACAGGGTTCTTAGGTAGTTAGTTTAATTTCAGTTGTTAAAATTTTAAATTGCTTAGTTAATTGTTTTGTTAATTAATTGGATAGTGTTGATACTATAATGTGACACACCGGGGCATTACAGAGTGGTATCAGAGCTTAGGTTCACTAAGTACACCAGTTTAGTTATGTCCGGTCTAGGGACTCTATAGGACTACACAAGTAAGACGTTTACACCTGTTTTTTATTTGTGGTGGCAGCAAGATACCACTTGGAAGAGGTAGAGGTCGAAGTAGGACTTCTACATTTGGATCAGGTGTGGAGGAAGGTAACACCAGAGAGGCATGCAGCAGGAGATAGGGGAGAGGATGTGAGGGCTCATCCAATCCCTCGAAGGAGGCAACAAGGTTTAGTCCAGAGGGGATTCGTGGCTTAAGCAATTCCCTCGGCTGAAGACTCTAGCTTTTGATGGCTGCGCTACACTTAAGGAGTGCGAGATAGTGACAGTGGGGAGATAGCGACAGTGGGGAGGAGGGTGAAAAGACAGCTGAAGGAAGAAGAGGAAGAGGAGGGTGGAGAGGTGAGGAAGGGAGGAGGGAAGGAGAGAGAGGAAAAAGAAGTGAAAGATTAAGATTTAATCATGATCTTTGAAATTATATGGACGATTAGGATTTTAAGTGCCTACATGAAATACCTTGTAGATAAACATGGAAATCGGACAGGGCTGATCTTGGGTCGCTTGATCTGGTTCGGTCCAGAAAATTTCAAGGTGGACTTGGTCGGGCCAGGCCTGCTATGGGCTCACGGCCAGGCCCAAGGGCACAGCCAGGCTGGCTAGGCCCAGTCCAGCCTGCTAGCGCAGGAGGGTCAGGTCGGGCCAGCTAGGGAAAAAAATAATTCAACATTCCATTAATGGAACGTTGGGGTGTGAGGGGAAACGTTCCTTTGGAATGTTGCTCTTTTTTTTTTCAACATAAAAATTATCTTCCTTTTCACCTATAAATACACCTATATTCATTCATTTTTTTCTTATAACTCAATCTTCTCTTCCCTACAATTCTCTCTCAATTTCACCTCTTTACTCAAGACTCAAGTGAAGAAGATTTCAAGTTTTACTATTTGGTTTTTGACTTTGCTTTGTCTACTACTCTCCATCAGCCTCCAATAGTAAAATTTCTCTACTTCTAATCCTTCCAATTTTTTTACTTCTAATCTTTCCATTTTTGATTTTGTGGGATAATGTTTTTTTATTTTATAATCAATTTTTTATATTAAAATGTAAAACATTGATAACCATGATTATATCTCTACCCAAGAGTCATATTAACTCCAAAATACCCCAATGCAATCCACAACTTCTAAGAAACCTAGGAAACATGTTCTTGGATTTGGGAGCTTGTAATTTTAAACCCTGTAGATGAAAATAGGTATTATTGTAATTATTATAGTACAATATACACATGTCCTAGGAGAGGAGGAGTAGGTCACATAGCTAGGTATTTACAAAAATGTATGGCTAAACATAATAAAGATGAAAACGTTGATTTAAGACAAGCTAAATTACACATAGGTTCTAGTAGTGGTACAGTAAACTCAAAATATAATACAGAATAAGTTAAAGAAGGAACAACAAAATTTATAGTACAAGACGAACAACCTTTTTCTTTTTCTAAAAATAAAAAATTTGAATCATGTGTACAAAATTATTTGAATCCACAATTTAAAAGTTTTTCTAGAAATACAACAAGAAATATAATTTATAAAACATTTAAAAAAGACAAAAAAGATTTGATTGGAATATGTTTTTAGTTTATTATGTAAAATATCATTAACATGTGATGTTTGAATTGGTCCAAATAAATTTTCATACTTATGTTTAACTACACATTGGATAGATATAGAATGGAATTTACAAAAAAATTCAATTACTTTTCAAGTATTTGATCATCCACATACTGGTAAAGTTATATCAAATATGATAGAAAATATTGCTAAAGAATATAACATATTTTTTAAATGTAATTGTACAAGATGGTATAGAATGCATTAGGCTTTATATTGAAAATATAAGAACAACTATTTTATTTATTCCAACATTAGGTAAAAGATATCAAGAATTTAGACATATATGTGCACAAAATGATTTAAAACCTAGAAATTTGAAGTTAGATGTTCAACATAAATAGAACTCAACTTATGATATGTTAAGTCAAGTTTACCTTATTGTAATATAATTATAAGATTTTATAATGCAAAATCTAATGATTTATTAAACGATGAAGATTGGCAAAATTCTACTATAATTCATAATTTTTTAGAACTATTTTATAATGCAACAAAACAATTATCAGGTTAATATTATCCAACAAATTCTCTAGTTTCAATTAATTTATTTAATATTATAAATGTTTTCCAACAATATAAAAATATTCCAGTTTTTGTAGATATTATTTAATTAATAGAAACTAAATATAATAATTATTGAGATGAACCTTCAATGTGAGCATGTTTAGCTTTAATTATGGACCCTAGGTATAGATTAGTTAATTGTATGGTATTAATAGATAATATTTTTAGTAACATGAATCAAAATAACTATATAGATTCATATAATAATAAAATAAAGACAATTTTATATAGATTATTTGAAGAATATGCTAGTAATTATGGTGAAAGTAGTAGTAGTGGTCACATATCTAGTTTTGTAGGAATACATACAGTGGTAATTCTTTTTGGAGTAGATTAAATAAAAAGAAAGAAAAATATGTAAAATCAACTACAAATAATGAATTAGAAAATTATTTAGAATGCGAATTTGCTTTTAGTGATTTAGAAATGGAAAATTTAGACATATTTAAGTTGTGGTCTAGTACAACAATTAGATTTCCTATAGTTTTAAAAATGACAAAAGATTTACTAACGATTTCAACGTCAACTGTAGCATTGAAATCTGTATTTTCTGTAGGAAAAAGAGAATTAAATGATAGAAGATATAGATTATCTGAAAAGTCTGTAGAAGCCTCCGTATGCTTAAAAGATTAGCATGATGCAGTTGATCGTCTTCAGGGATTAAGTTTGAACGAGGAATCAGAAGACGACGATGTGACGTCAATATCAACAAAGGGACTAGAACAAACTCTATTAATTGGTAAAAATGTTAAAAAAAAGTGTAAAAATATAAAATTTATGTATAAAAAATTAATATGCATTTTTTAATCATTATGTACTTTTTTATTTTTTATGTATAAAAAATATTTTTTTATTAAAAAAATTAATTATTTTTTAAAATTAACCGACTTAACCCAATCTGATCCACCAGATAGACCATGGACCGTGTCAAGACGAAGAAATTTCATCTTCAATCCGACCCGGCCCATTCCGTCTAGTAGACTAGACTAACCCGATCTGGTCCAGGTTCGAGCGGACAAACTATATTTTGGGCCGGGTGAGCGAGCCAGTCCGTCTTCCAACACTGCCTGTAGACACGAACATTTGCATTTTTCGGTTTATTTATTTTTATTCCCGAATCCGCGACTGCACACACATCTGGAGCAAAATCATCGTCATCGGAGAAACGACAATCCCCGAAGATTACTCCCAACCCGAAGGGACCAAAGCAGCAACAGCAAGAGTAAATGTGGCCGAGCAGAGGAAGAAAACTCTGGACTTTGGCCGCCACCGCCATTTTCCGACGACAATCCCCAAAGATTCCTCCCAACCCATCGCCACTGCCGATCAAAAAGACCATCGCCGGCGTCATCGATGCTCCTCACGACTTGGCCACTAGGGTTTCCCTTCGCCTCTGCGACAACCGTTCCTCCTCCGCCGCCACCGCCTCGTCGTCCTATCGCCGGTGCTGGAACTGTGATCACTCCACCGCGACTGCAGCAGACCCGTTCCTCTCCTGCCCGTCTTGTAGGGCTGTCCAGCCCGTCGATACCGCCGTAGATTACTTCCAGATCTTTGGGATGTGAGTAGAAAAGGTCCAAGTTTTGATTTTTACCGATGAAATTGGTGTTCAGGGCAAAAAGACTTGCTCCTTTTTTTTGCTCAGGTCTGGTTTTTTGTTCCATGGACAGAGAGAGGGAGTACGATATAAGGAATGAGCATCTGGAGGGGAAGTATAAGGATTGGCAGAAGAAGCTACACCCCGATTTAGTTCATACCAAGTCTGAGGTTTGTTACTATTTCCCAGCTGGGAACCTTTGCAGAATGCATTTGTTTTTTTTTCAACTGCAGCATTTTGCATTGGTTGCTAAATGGTGGTGGTGTTCTATTCTTTGTTGCTGCTAGAGGGAGAGGGGCTATGCCGCCGAGCAATCTGCTCGTGTAATTGAGGCGTATCGTACTCTTAACGGACCGATCTCAAGGGCACTTTACGTGGTGAGAGGAATTGCTTGAGAGCTTTTTTACCATTAGTTGCTGTTAGCATCTGTTAAGGTCACTAATTTCACTTCCTTATTGTCAGCAATGATGTTTTGTGGATCGGCTTCCTGGTTGGCCTTTTTCATTGTTGCATTGTGAGAAATCTATATGAATGAGATAGATGCCATTGTTTCTGGTAGTATTCTACTTAAATTGTCAGGTTTGAAATTGATTGGGCACACATGTATAAGTTATAAAGCTGGTAAAAAACACACATTTCCTTTATAGAGCTTACCGTGCTTGCTACAATCATATTTAGGGATATGAGTTATGAAACCTTTTAATCATTTTTGAAGTACATGACTGTTTAACTCAGCATATGATCTTACATGCTATGATATGCTCATACACTTCATTCATCACTTTACCAGTACCAAAAAGTGGTGACATCACTGAAGGAACTTGCTGCTTTTGGTTACTTGCCATATCTTCTTAAATTGTTTTTCAAGAGAGCTGTTGTTGTGCTCCCCTTGTTGTGTAGTCTATTAATGACACTCAGCATCTATAGTACCCACAACTCTTCAACTTCCTTTATACATTGTGTTCTACGTTGATCATATTGTCCTTTGAACTTTTTGGCAGTTGCAACTTGAGGGCATGCACGTGGATGAAGAGCAAACACTTTTAGATCCTGAATTGCTAACTGAGGTTAGCCCTTTAATCCTATGCCTATCCTCTTAGTTTTATGGACGTTTTAATCAAGAGTTCTCATGTTTATGTGCATTAAATTATGAAATGTTGTTTTAATAGTTGATTGCTCCCACTAGTCGACAATATCTTGCCCTCAGAGTTTTTTTGGTCAAACCGTCAACTTCATTTGTAATAATAGGAGTCTGAACCCAAGGGTTTATCGTTTATGTAGGTAATGGAGATCAGAGAGGCTGTTGAAGAAGCCAACGAGCCCAAGGCATTAGAACAAATAAAGTCTCAGGTATTCCGTTTTTCTCAATAAATGTTAAACATTCTAATTTTGTCTGTTTATATCTAATTGCTGGTTTTTCAACCATTCTAGATACAAGGAAAACTGGAAAGCTGGTCAAATTCCTTTTCCAATGCATTCAAGAGCCGACAATTTGAGGAAACCGCGAACTCGATCCGGAGGATGATATATTACGAGAAGGCAATTCAGGAGATTGTTAAAAAGCTCTGATATTCCTAAACCAAGCTATCAAACTCCTTTACTGATGATACTGACAATACTGCTTTTAGATTGTCTCCATCTGTAAATCCTGTTTTGTTTTACTTGTAAAATCGAGCAAATTTTCATATGCTGCATACGAAGAAGGTAATAAACGTCTAACATTTCATCAGAACTTGTTAACTCTTACAAAACCAGGAAAATCTGCTTTTACACCAGTATTTATTGGAATCTAGCTTGTTAGTGGGAAAAGAAATAATGCATTAACTTGTTGAAAATGGATGATAGTCTAAATTTTTTCTCAACCGTTGTCTTTCCATTTAAATGCCCTATGGGTACAGTCATTGTCTATTTTCATTGTTTTCTTTTTAAATAAAAGAAAATAACCAAAGCATTTAACACCCTGAAGAAAAAACTCAAAAACACTCACCGTGCCAAGGGAAAAAGCCCTCATTACCGTAAAAACCTACCAAAGTTTCCCAAAACCACGAGAGCTCACGACCCTCATGTTCTGCCCTCATCTTTCCAGCTGCCACCCTCATCTTTTGGCGATGCTCATGATTCTCATCTTCCTAGCTGTCGCCCTCCAAGGCCACAGTCCTTTCCAAGTTGTCATCCTCTCCAAAGCCACTGCCCTCCAAGGCCACCGACCTTGGGCTGGCTTCGTGAATTGATTGGAAATTTGAACCTCTGTCAGTTGGAGACGAAAACCACAAGCTTCTTCCTTTCGATGGAACCATCCATTTTGGTAATGTCACCACCACCATTGCACCTCAATCTCCCCACATTTCTCTTTTTGTCGGTTATTTTTGGCAAGGGATTTATGGAAAATTGGGATCAAGAGGAAGAGCTCATGGTCATGGCTTCCGTGTGCTTCGCGAGTAAAGGACGAGTAATGGCCACCACCAACTGGCCCAGGCCTGATTGTCACCGCCTTGGCTTTCGTGTTCTTCAATTTCCTTGCTACTAGTGCGAGAAAGAGTGGTTCTTGCCTAGAAAAAGGAAATCCTATTCTTGGTTTTTAATATAGCATATTTCCATTAATATGGTTTGAGTGGTGATTTATTATTCATAAATTTCACCCATGGAGGGAAGATACAAATCACTTTGATGGTAAATTATTGAGGGAGAAGAGTTCGGATGGAGGACTGGTTGGTGCCTGCGGGGAGAGAGGAGAGTAATTCTGGACCTTCTTCTTTGGTATCATTGTTTGGTTTTGTCTTCTTCAACCCCTACTGTTGTTGAAAGATACAATTTTGCTCTCCCATTGGTTCCTTTTCAACTTCAAAGAGTGATGGTTGGGAGACTGCTGTGACGAACCTGTGTTTGTCTTCTATTGCCTGCTAGACTCTCATGGCTTCTGCTAGAGAAGTGGTGAAGACCAGTGGTCCGACGTTGGTTGATGAAATGAAGCTCCTTGAGGAGCTCCAGGTCGGCTCATGTCAGTGCTTGAGCAATTGGCTTGTTCTAGTTCAATGTTGTTGTTTTTTTTAACAAATTCAGGTGGAAGCATTGTTGATTAACACTCTTGTTTCTCAATAGGTGGAAGGAAGGTGATAAACTCAGAGCTTTGGCATGCCTGTCCCAGGCCACTTTTCACATTGTCGTAGCCTGGTAGCCTCGTCTACTACTTCCTTCAAGGACACAATGAACAGGTATTGTTTGTTCGGCTCTATGTAAAGCAAAGTGTCTTTTAGCATGTACTTTTCATTTACTTTTTGGATTTTTGTATCCTTGTTTAATACCAAAGTTCTTGAGGGGTGGTATTGCTCAAGTCTAGCAAATACTCTGCCAACCAGATGGAAATAAGCACCTATAGTACTCTATTTCAAATGGTGTTGTGTCTGGATAGGACTATGGTAACCATTTTGGTTAGTGGTGCTTTCTAATTCAATGAAGTTTAGTAGACTTGCAGTACTAGACCCATCGGACAATGTTTAGCCGCAGTCACATGCTGGGAATAAAAATCATAGAATTAGCTTACGGGTTTAGTAGTTCCACAACTCTCTGAGCTAAACTAATCAGTTTTTCACCTACCGTCAGGGGACCTGGTCTTTTTCCTGCAGCTACTAAAAATAAACAATTTATTTTTAAAATTGTTTATAAGTACAAAAGATAAAACTTTTTGTTTGTTTGTTTTCCTTCTCTGGGGAGCCTGGAGTGGCTTCCCAGGTTCAAGACTTCAGGTCTGCCACAGTTGTACCACATGGTGGGT
>JAMKQA010005153.1:0-15344 GCA_024699735.1 Posidonia australis | reverse complement strand
ATTCTCCATATTGGAGTAAAGGGCAATCAGCCTACCAAAACTTAGCCATGGGCTGAAGATACAAAGTGTAAAACAACTTAGAAAACAATATCATTTGAGGCTGAAATCATGCATGCAAAATCATGAAATATCAGAGAATCAGCACCAAAAGAATCAGACTCAAAGTCATCCGAGAAAACCATGCAGATGGGGATGCAAAAGAGGGTGATCTGCTCTCTGACCAGTCTGGTGCACCAGAATGATGTGCCAGAGTGGTGCTCCAGTGTGGTGCGCTGCTCTAGTGCGCCAGTTAGGTGCGCCAGAATGGTGCTCTCTAGAAAATCTGAATCAGACTGCAATCTGGTTCAAAATCTGGTCCAGATTTCAAAGATAAGTGATTTTTTTATTAATCCAGATTAGTTTATATAAAATGATAAGAGACTAAAACATGATGAAGCAATAACAAATGAATATCTTTTATCATTCAAGTCCAAATCATGATAAATCATGGGTTATGGGCTGCATATACTTGCATGGGATCTAAAAGATATAATGAAACATGAATGAGTGAACTTAGCAACCATATGTTAAAGATGAATGTACAAAGACTAGATTTGTTGCATATTCCTTAGCATGTACATGCATGAATCATGGATCATTGTGTAAAAAAAGACAGAGAAGAAAGACAGTTTTACAGAAATGTCAAAATGCAGATTTTACATATAGATTCTAACATGTTGGACATTTTATACATGGTGTAATTATCTCATCATGAAACTCTCATGTAAACAAAAAGAAAAATCAGATTATATGTGATTTGCATGACATGTTTTATCTAGTACAGGAATTAAGTAAAAATAAAAAGATGGATGGTGGACCTACCTTGTCCAAGGTGTTCCTTCTTGAAAGACCAAAGATAATAGGATCCTTGTTACTTTGGAAGGGCTGGAGATGCTTTAGAATGCAAGAGGATGCTCAAGAAAACGAGAATAGGTTGCTCAAATCAGTATGTGGCTTGCTCAAGGTGCTCTCTTGGATCTAGATTGCTTGATTAGGGGTCCCAAATGGCTACCTATGGGAGTCCTTATATAGGAATTCTCAAGGGTAACTCCTATGGAATGCAGGCAGCCTCGTAAATGAAGAGCCTGGCGTAGATTTCATGGCATATTCGCTGGTGGAGGTTACAGATATGGGAGGGAGAAAGTCAGCATCCAGTAGCCTGAGAAGTGGCTGTGCGCCAGCTTGGTGCTCCATGTTGGGGCGCCAGGTAGGTGCGTCAGCCTGGTGCTCCAGCTAGGTGCGCCACTTATGTGCTCCTTCTTGGTGCTTAACATTGGTGCTCTAGCTTGGTGCTCTCCCCTACCTGTTTCAATTTCTAATTGTACTACAGGCTTGCTATAAGTTTGTGATTGGTTTAACCAATGGATTGAGTTTGCCACATCCAAAGCAACATCTGGAAAATTTATCTATGAGTCACCCCAAAATCGGGGTGTCTACACTACCTTTTATGATTTCTCCTCTTTTGCATTACATGGGCTACACCACACTCAATGCTCTTTTCTCCAACTCTCTCAGTCCTCCTCCCCAAGTTCCCTCCCCTTCCTCTCTCTTGTTTTCTTTCTTTCTTCTCCTCTCGAGCTACTCCCTCTCTAATTCTCTTCTTTTCTTTTATTCATTTTTTTTAATGCCTGCACTACTTGCCTGACAATACCCCTCCTCTTCACGTAGCCCCATTTTTTAATGTCTTTTCACACAAATTTTGCACAAATACCCCTAAAGAAGGAGAAAATACTTCAAACACCCATTATTTATGAAATAACTCACGAATTGGGGTCTTGACGGCATTGTGGCATCCAACATTATTTCTATCTTCCACCCCGCATATCCTTGGGTCACCACACATCAAGTTGATCATGGTCCAATAAATCATGGAGAAACCATCAATTATAATCCCACCAAACAAATAAATAGACTTAATCCCCACTTAAAATTATTTAAATCTATCAAATCAAAACACCAAAGTCAACAACTTTACACCAAGGATAACTTAATCATTAATTAATTTATTATCCATAATGATTAAGTGGGAAAGTCGAGGTTCAAGATGTTACATAAAAGGTTTATCTTAGAGGCACTTCATAATAATTATTTGGTTCCATGCATAAGTGGGTCACAAGGGATTATGCAAGTGGTGCACAATTGATGTGTTGTGTTGATGGTGGAGGGTGTGTGTGTGCCGACACTTGTTTTACCTTATGATGTAGCATCTGTGCCCAGAATGGGACTATATATTGGTATCATAGATTGGTAGACCGGTTATCCAAAATAATGTAAATTATGTGTTTGTAATCTGGATGATTCGGTGAATTAATATTGATCTATGTTGTACTCTCTCTATTACATTAGTGTTTATCTCTGGTAATTCTCCACTGTATGGTATTTTGGTATTTTGTAACCCATGTTTGTATGTCGGACCAATATGGGAGAAAAAGCCAATAGATGCATAGTGAAGCATAGTCAGCACTGCTGTTTACTATGCTCACCGTATTGCCTTCATAGCTTTCTACCATACCACAATGTCGATTCATCGAGATTCTCGACGACTATTGATGTAGGCGATGGTAGACGAGCGAAAACTTTTAAATGAGAGGAGAGGGGCTGGCATTGATAGGAGAAATCAAGAGGAAGAGAGAACCAACGAGGAACTAAAGGAGGAAACTAGAGAAGAAATGAGAGGGAGAAGGCCAAGAGGGAAGAGTGGTGGTCGCCAGGGGAAAGGAAGCTCGCTAGAGGCTGAAAGAGTTTGATGGATGTCGGAGGTCGAAAAAGTATGATGGACATTGGAGAAAGTGGAGAGATCATCGGAGGGGAAGAAGGGTTGCTGGAATCCACTTTTGGGTACACATGCCACCTCCGATCTCTTTTCTCTATTTTAGCCCAAATCCTTGAAGAATGATGCAAATTTTAGTTTGAATGCATGGAAATGAGTAGCTTAACCGAGATTCTAGGATTTGTATGATTCCATGAATTTTCCAAGAATTTATCTGTGGATTTTGAATGATTTTCATAATATGTGCTATAGTGATCTCAAATGAGTTTGTCGACTTTTGATTTTAATATCTCAAGCTATGGTTAATGTTTTTCATCGAAACTTGTCCCAAATGGTAGTAGACTTTAAATGCTTCCATATTAGTATTTTTGCTGGATTTATGGAGTATCAAAAATTGGTCCACCCAAGGCTCTCATTCGAATAATTTTAGTTTCAGGGTAGATGGTTGTTTGCCTAAAATTCGTCTGATTAGGCATACCAATTGAATTCAGTATACTGGATCAAGGGATTTCGACATACCGATCTTGGTTCAATCAGCTCTGTGGGCCATATATTTGTGAACTTTGAAGTTGGACTTTAATGATTTAAATATGATGATTTGACAAGCTTGCTTTTAATGGAAATCCTTGTGTCTTAAATTGTGATTTCTAGAAATGATTCCTGTAATGGAAGATATTTCAAAATAATTTGAAAAGAAACTTGCATGTTTAAAAAGGATTTTCGTAGTTTTTTCCGAATCTACGTAGTTGTAGGGCAGTGACTCTTAGGGGTATAAGGCTCTAGTGAGATCGGTTACTGGTCTGAAGGTGTAGTTGCTGAGGTTGGCATCCAGGTGAAAGAGACCAAGTTACCTTGTGAAACTGTGTTGGCTGGGCCTAGGAATGGAGACCTGGGTGTCTGGACACCAATTGGGGTGTTAGAAGAATGCATCCCTGTGCTTATGGGAAAATAAATGTGATAGAGTGAGACCCGTTGGCCAAGGCGATCGTACCACTAGCATATAGAGGTTCACCAAGACAATGCAATAGGTTTTGGATTGGTGCCTTATCGACTGCTTGTGACTAGGTCACCTTTGGCCAAGGTAGCATTACTGTTTTTTGACTCGCGCTGTGTGTGTGGTTTTAAGCTAGAATCGAACTGAGATTTTCCTTATGGTTTTAACCAGATTCTAGCTATGACGAGATTTGTGATTTAGGATAGTTTCCAATCATGATTTGATTATGATTTGAGCTTTGCGTAAACTTGTATTTTAGGCTACAATCTAGTTGAGGACTTATTGCTCCAGAATGCATCAAAGTGGTTTAATCAAAATTTCAGAAAGAAAATGAGTTTGAGAAAAGCATGGTTTGAAAGAGAATTTCTAGAGAATTTATGAATAAGTTTTATAGTTTCTATTTAGGTTTCAAGAACCGATATCTATAGTTTTCTTACGATTCTTCCGCTATTTTTCTTGGTAGGCACTATTAGATGACTTTGAGGTCACTCACGCATTTTATTTGATGTTTTGTTTTTAAGTGCTATTTAGAGGTGCAGTTCAGTTTTAGTCTACGTAGATTGGAGCCACTAGCTATACATAGGTTCTAGGTAGTTAGTTAGAGTTTCTTTTGTTATTAATTAGTTTTCTTCATTAATTATTGTTGGGTAGAATTGGTACTTGTATGTAGTGCTTTGAGGGAGTTATAGTATGGTTGATGCAAGTGTTGTGTTGTTGTTGCTGCTTAGTGAGTGCAGTGTTTGTGTGGTGGGTTGATGCTTGTTCTCTTGTATATCTTAAGTTGTGGCCATATAAGGAGGGTTACACCAACCAACACACACACACACACACACACACACACACACACACACTCACATAAACAACAAAGGATTGAGTGAGACTGTGTGGGTCGTGCAAGAGAGAAGAATAATCAAGAAGGAGAAGAAGAGCCAAGAGAGAGTTGGAGAAGAAAAGAAGAGAAAGAGGGAGGGATATAAGGAGAGGTGGAGAGAGAGTTGTGCAAAGAGAGAAAGGAGGAGGAGTCGAAAGAGAGATAGAGAGAGAGAGAGAGAGAGATTGCAGTTGAAAGAGGGAGCACCATAATTGCTGCTACACGCGCCGCTATTAGGACATCACCGACTGCTATGGTTGTTGCGAGGAAGCTCGTCTTGTTAACATTGCCAAGTTCTCACAAAGGTGAGTTGAGTTCGGTTGGGCTTTGGATTTCTTCTCTTTTTCTCTCTATGCACATGTTTGATCTTATTGTCTCTGTGTTGAGGACTACTAAAGGAGCTCGAGAAGGCTCAGTTATGCTCGTTGGGCAGCAGGTGCGATGTAGTCTGGAGCTCCAACAAGGAGGATCGCCGACAATGAGGTTTGCTATATGGGTTCTTAGTGTTGGACATAAGGTACACACTCCACCAAGCTTTTATTAATGCAATTTGAATTGCTAAAGTGTTAATGCTAGAATGATCTTGTTGTATTAGTATTTTACAGCATTTTTAGAGGTTTTTAGCTAGCATAAATCGTGATTAATCAGTAGTTGTTCTCTCGGGTGCACTGTTCACAAAGAGATATGTGTAAATTGTTTTATTGATATCTTGGGAATTTGATATCAAATTTTAGTGTTTTAATAGGCAATAGAAAGATAATTTTAAGTCTTTCAAATAATGTATGGTATGCATTTTTGTTGTCGAGTTTTGGGCTCTGAAATCATGATTTTTAGTAATGGATATTATTAGTTTATTTGTGAGCATTAGTTATATATACATGTGTTACCTTTTAAGGTTCTTTTAATTGAATTAGAACTTTGAAATTGTTGTAGTTTGTTGAGTCAGCTTTGAGCATCATTCATATTATTTATGAGTGAATTATCATGTTTTGGAGTTATTAGTGCTTATGTGCTCACAGTGAGCACTATTCACTATAAGAGTGTGTCGGCTTTCCTTACCGATAGTTCAAATTGTAGATATTAGATTATTATGATTTTAATTGCATATGATAGATAATTTAATTATCTTTGTTTTGTTATATCATATGCATTTTTCAAGTTTATGTGGTAAGTTTTAAGGTCGGTTGTAGTGTGGTAGTGTTTACTACCCAGTCTATTGGTGCCTAAGGCATGTGATGCTGGCACGGACCACCCACGCGAATCCCCAACACAAGCTGGGGGTGCATGTGAGCCATGTGGGTTCCCAATGTGGGTGTCTTGTATAGGTCAACCACACAGTTTTGTAGTTTAGTATGCACTACAACCGGTGTTTGTGATTTCGTGTGGTGTTTTCATGGTATTTTCAAGTTAGTGTTTTGTGGTCGTGTGTGGGGCATTGGTATGGTGTTTTGTGTGGAGACTTGTGTGGTATTATGAGTTTATTTTGGAATGATTTTCAAATGATTTTTTCAAAGAGGATTTGGAAAGAAATGCATAGGTTTTGCAAAGATTTTGAAAAAAGAATTCTTGTGGTTTTGAGGAACTAAAAGGCCAAAGCTCCTGGCGGACCTTCCAAGAATTGTTGATACTTCTAGTTGGTCATGAGCTATTTGCCTAGGTTGAGATTTAAGTGGTTTTTTGGTTTTGAGGGATCGAGAGGCCAAAGTGTGACAACCTCGATCGCTACAACCCCTAACCAATCATCATTTTTTTTAATCAACACATATCAAATACCACTACAGATATCTAAATCCAAATGCATAAATATAAAGCACTATATTAGATAGAACTTAAACTAGAACGATATGCTTAACTAGAACCCTTATTGTGCAGTAGAGTGACTCCTTATTATGTACACTAGCAAGAAATTCTAGTCCTATCCTACATCTGTGAAAAATACCAACAAAATACGCATGAGTGATCACTCAAAAAGGTCATCGAGTACACACCCACCCTAAACACACACCAAAATCAACTTTACAGAACAATGCTGATCAACAAAGTAATCCACTATTGCCCAACAAGCAACAATCCTTTAAAATATGTCTTTCAAAACAATTTTTCTATTTTTCAACTAAAGTCATATGCATCTTTTCAAAACTCTTATGCACACTCAAAATGGTCACTTAACGCCAAGTCAAGTCCAAAACCAAGTTCATTGTACTTGTCCAATATCAAAGTCACAATGATCGCAGCACAGAAAACAAAATGCATCTTTTCAAAGGAGTATGCATCCACAATTCAAACACCAAAACTGTTGACAACTCAAAACAGCACAGAGTACTTAGTTATCTTGAGTACTCAAAACCATGCAGTTTGAACCCACACACTCTCTATGTGAAACAAACAGTCAACGATGTCTGAATACTCTCTATCACAAATAGCACACCCACAATAACCACCAAACTAAACAATTGTGTCATGTTATCCGATGCCAAGCAACTAACATTGGCTACAAGTAGTCACCAAACTGCACTACAACGGACAAGCCACCTTGTAAGGAGCCTACTTGTCTTGAAGTTTCACCTCTCTATAGGACCCTCAAAGTGCTAACTCTCCTTGAGAAAGTTGTCCTCTCTCAAAGGACGTCACCAAAAACGAAGCATGTGCTCTACTCATATTGGCCAAACACCACAAAGTCCGCCCTCTCGACGTCCTCACTATACCTCATCCTTGGTCTCTTGGCCACACAGACCTCAACCTCGGCCTCTTGATCCTTGTCTTAGAGTGCCCAAAGCAACCAGAGTCTCTCTCACCTCTGGGTCTAGCTAACACCTCAAGTCTTAGTACTCGGAGAAATTAGAGTTTCATGCCCAGCTCAATAGAGGTATCCTACTCCTAGGTCTGCTACCACAATATTGCCAGGTCTAGATGGCACCTCAACTCTTGAACCTCAACCTAGTCAATCGTGCTCAACCACGTAGGAGTCTCAACATACTCGGTGGTCTGGATGGCACCTCAACCCTCTAGCCTATTGGTTCTGGAACCTCAACGTTGGACATCACACTTAGCTACACAGAGGTATCATATTCCCTAGGTCTGCTACCATGATTCCTTGGCCTCTTGGTTCCTGGGCCTCAGCCATGAACTTGTGCTTAATTTCTCCAAAGGTATCATGCCCTCTGGCTCTACCAACACAATCTTACAGCCTTTTGGTCTCCAAAAATAGAAAACATTGGAAAACACTTTCCAAAACCTTTACAAAACTTATGCATTTCTTTTTTAAATCTCTTTTGGAAAATCATATCGAAACCATTGTCCAAAACATTATTGATATATTTCTCAAATCAATTTGAAAATCATTTAAATTCTTAAACCAAAAACTAGCTCAAAACACAACCTAGATAGTTCCTTTGTCAAGCCAAACTGCGTAATTAAACTACACCCAAAAACTATACCTTAAGAGTGTCTGAGTTTTAGAGCATTTTACTCAACCCATGACAACAACCTCAAGGAAAAACACCCAAAACAAAAACTAAAGAGAAAGCACACCTTCTCGACATAAAACTCACCCAAGAGAAACCACATAAATGCCAGAGCAAAGGCTTTGAAGTCCCCATACCACTATAAGGCCCAACACTACCAAAACAAGCACTGAGAACTTCAAGTTCAGGATTCAAAGTGTTGGACGTAGACTGACCTACGTCCAACATTGGACACTAGCATCCACGATGTCCAACACATGAAACAATGCTCCTGAGGATATATCTCAGTGCATCACACAAATACACCACCTATTCTCATATTAATCATTATCCTAAGGTTAAACATCATCCTTATCATCCATCTAAGACATTTAAGGAAAATCTTATAAGCTTCCTAGATCATTGTATCAATTTATTACTAGAAGACTACTAACATATAGTGTAAGATGCACATTTCGCTACGTCTTACGTTAGACGCAGCATGATTTGCGTCTAACACTCCGGACCACACTTTCCAGCCAAATTCTTCCTAAAATCTTCTTAAAACAAACCTACACTCTAATCATCTCATGAAAGGGTCCAATCATAACTAAAAGGCATCAATACAATTGCATGTAACTATTTCAATTCTCAAAATCAAATAGGAATACTTCTAATCATGCATTACTCTACCAGGGTGTAAGACCCTGGAAATTGGGCGTCTGACATTAATTGTCGTATAGCTTGTGTCTTACACCCAGGACACAGGTTCTTAATTAAGTTTCTTCTAAAATCTAACATGCATTCTCATATGGAATTGAATCATAAATCGAAAGAGTGCCTACACTACCGCATGCATCACCATAAACATATAAATTTCTAGAATCAAACTAAGCTATCATAAAATAAAAGAACAAGAATCATTAGGGGTAGTGTAAGATGCTGGGCGTTCAACATAGAACACACCAGGCTCTGTGTCCAACACCTTGACTGTCAAACTGCATTGAATTCCTTCCCATCCAGGCATGCAAAAGCCCCAACCACCTCATGGCAACCAAAACTACCCAAAGAAACATCAACCACACATGCAAGCGACATAATCTAACTATCAAAGCATTCTAAAATAACCTCTAACTGAGTGTGTGCCTTGCACGCACAAGGAGAGCCCAACACAAACACCTTCTCTCTTAGTTTCTCAACAAAGAATGAGGCCTAGAGCAGCTTGAGGTTGCCAGAGCACCACCTTGACGACCACAGCCACCACCATGGAGCTAGGCATCCAACAAGCACATCTCATCTCTCTCTCCCTCTCTCTCTCTCCCTCTCTCTCTCGAACCTTTAAGAACTCCACCCTTGCACAACTAGGCACAAAGGAAGAGAAGAAGAGGAAGACGCTTCCTCAAGAAGACACGAACATAGACATATATAAATAGTTAAAGTTTCTTGAAACAATTTAAATGCAATTGTCCATGTGTCTTACATAAGATGCATCACACTCTATGTCTTGCACCTAAAAATCCACAAAACACCAATTTAGACACAAAAGCAATTTTTCATAAGTTCAAGGACAAACTTTATGTCATTACTAGACCCCAGTTTAAGGGCACCTGTTAGAGTAGTTGAACACAATTGTAATTATTACATAGATTAGTTACTGTGATTAGTTACGGGTTATTGTGAGGTTGTTATGATGGCATATAAAGCTTTTTGCATACGAATACAAAGCAGCCTTCTCCTCTGTCACTATTCACACATTCCTACACGCGAGTTGGATTCTCATAACCTTTGCTCTTTGTCCTGAGAGGACAACTTTTCTGCTTTGGCTTCTATACAAAGGATATTTTGCCCTTTTGGTTAAGATTTACTAGAAAAATTTTGATTATTCAGGATTTGACATTGAAAAGCTCATCCAAATGCTAAAACAAATACAAGTAAAAACAAATTAAAAATTAAGATAAACTGAAAAAACAATGTCGAAGATACATTTGACGTTTACGGCAGATAAGCTTTCAAATGTCCTCCCATACTCAAGGCTAAAGCCACCACGGCCCATGGGCCAAGGCCCACGGCCCACGGCCCAAGACAATCAGTACTATATGCCAATGTTGGGTCGTCCCAAGCAGATGGGAAAAAATGAACACAGTCCTTTCGCTGCTACAGCAATACATTGTTCACATTAGGCGTCCCAACTCGTCGTAAAAGTAATAAATTATTAAGCCCAAATCAAGTTTGAATATTTCTAAGTTGAGCCACGCTACGAAAAGTTATTTGATCACTGTGAATGATCATGTTTATAGCCTATGTTTTCGCACATGTGACTTCTAACTCCATTTCTTTGGATTAAAGTGGTGAGCTTCTTCGTTGTTGTATCCCTATTCAAAATTGAATACCCGCAATGAAGTAGGAAGTAAATATACTTTAGCCTTTAGATGACGTTTGGTAAACTAGTAAATAAGTGCAAAAAAATAAGTAGTGAAATAAGCACTTATTACTTATTTAAGTGCTATTGATTATATTTGGTAATCACTAATTTATGTGCTTATTTAAGCATTGATTGATACATTTTGATTGTAAAACTAAATAATAAACTACTGATATAATTATTATCCTTTTTGTCCTTAATCTCTCAAGTAATTGAAAAAAAATTAATTATCATAATAAAATTATTTTTACAGAAACACACTCATAAATATATTTATTTACACAGATACCCTTGTTCATATATATACATCTACTCCTATACAATCATGATCTTTATACATAAAATGTGTGACAATATGTATGGAAGGATAAAGGACGTATATGTAATACGTTATAATCTTATTAGGCTGAACATATACTATTAAAATCCTTCTTTATATGAATTACAAACCTAAATATAAGTTCTCTCAAAATAATGAATTATAATGCAATTTTTACAATAATACTGAATTAAGTTCTAGGTTAATAAAAATGAGAGGTTGCAATACCATTTGGATGAAAAAAATTCCAAAATCCTTTTTTAATCACTGGACTTAAATGCAATTTCACTAAAATTATGGATCATAACAGAATTACTATATTGTTAAATAAATATTGGAAAAATACAAACTTGCCATTATGATGGATATAAATGTAAATTTTACATAGATTTATACAAAATATGGGACTGTCATGTAAATTAATCTGATAAAGGACAATTAAAAAAAATACACTATTCTTTTATGAAAATGTATATTGTTGAAATGATCTTAATCACTTAATTTAAGTGGTAAAAATAAACAAGATTAGACCACTTATGAAATTTAACTTATTTAAGTGCTACTAATAGACAAGTCTTATTCATTATCGGTTAACAAAATAAGTCAATTGCTTATTTAAATAATAAGCAGTTACAAAATAAGTCCATAGTTTCAAGTGTAAATAACATCATTTTGATGAAAAAACTTAAGAAAGTGAGACAAAAGGTGATAATACTTTAAGGTTACTAACGACCGTTATTCTTTCACTGTTTCACGATATTTTTCATGTAAGCCATCTTGTAATCTCCTAGTTTTTCATTCACTCCTTACTTTTCCTTTAATTCAGTTATTTATTTTCTTCAGCTTATGGGGGTTTCATATGTGAGTGTTTGAGATAATAGCATTCCGAACATCCACATGTCATTTCCTCCTTGTTATCATGCTTATGTGGATTCTCTCTTCATACTTTTTTATAAATACTTTTGCAAATGTACATATCTTTGATGATATAAAATCATTTATGTATGATAACTGATATATTCTACTAACGCTTGTAGCATATTAACACCTCCCATGCCAATAGGGTATTTTGCATATAGTTCCAAGAATATAAATTCCATTTTTATGTGAAATTTGCTCTCATGCCATTTATAACAAATAGGACAAGAACAAACTACTTAGTAATTGGAAGATTGAAACAAGTTATTTTATTGAAAAAATATTATGTCATTACTTTTGGTATTATTTTGTCACATTCTATCAAATTATATGAATTATAATTAGTGAGATGAACCTATATCTGCAAATAAAATGAATAGAGTTTCTCTTATAAATTCAACTTTTCCAAAACCCTATAAAGCTTAAAGCTTTCATAAACAATAGAACATAAACATTTTGGCAAAGCTTAAACAATACATAAACCATCAACATGTTGAGAAATTTACATTGATTTTGATGATAACAAAAAGTAATTCAATATAAACTAACGAAATGGGTTGAGAACTATGGTTGTATTAAAAAGCACAGGTGAATTATCACAAAGGCCGAATGAAAAAAGCAAAAGGGGGTGTCATGAAATATCAGGTAAAAATATGTATTTGAACTCATTAGATGTAAAAACGGCATACCGAATTATAACGGTATATTGTACGGAAAATGAGTTGTAAATTCTAAAATAAAATGTAACATGAAAAATGGCATATCGAATCAGGAGAAATCGGAACATCACACGACACCGGATTACAAAAACAAAGGATGAAGAAAGCAAAAATGGCACACCGAAAGTTTTCGACATACCGAATCAGGAGAAATCGAAACATCACATGGTACACCAAATTACAAAAACAAAGGATGAAGAAAGTAAAAACGGCACACCAAAAGTTTTCGACATACCGAATTGCTCGACCGTTGCATATTTTAGTCGACTGATGGATTTTGACGTACCGAATTTACTGTCAGTGGATAAAAGATTTTATAATCGTTAGACACAATTAGAGCTGAGCTCAACACTATAAATCATGGTCTAATGGCACCTTAGAGGACACACAAGCATTCCTAGCATTCATACTTCTAGTGTTGTAAATCTTGAGCAAAATTCTTATCCATTGCATTCTTCCTTGTCATCTTAAGCTTCTTCTCTAACTTCATCAAGCTTGGCAAGTGTTGGGAGATCACAGAAGATTGTAAAGGCTACAATTGTAACTAAGTTGAGTAGAGTTCTTCTCTTGGTGGGAGAAGGGAGTGTCGGTTGTGGCACAAGTAAGGTAATTGTACTTGTAAATTTTTGATATTAAGGAAAAGGGAAAATCTCAAGTGGGGAACTTGAGGAGTGGACTAGGCCAGGGTTGGCTGAACCACTATAAATTGTTGAGCATTTCTATCATTATTTATTCTTCTTTGTATGATTGCTTAATTCTCTTATTATAATTTATCTTTAGAAATTTAATATTCAAAAGATTCTCTATTCACCTTCCTCTAGAGAAGCCTAAAGATCCAACACAACATAGTTATCATGACATTTAAAACCTTAAATACAAAATACCAAGTTACAAAGCCTTTAAAATCACAAATACAAGTTAAAGTTCCACAAAAGCGTAGAAAGGTCTTGTGTACACTGTAAAAAGTTTGAAGTTACAACAAAAAAGCAACACAACATTGAACTATTTCAAAGGACCAAACAGCCAAAACATTGCCCTTGTACCTATGTGAGGAGGTGATGACTCACCGTAATTAGTGCTCATTGTCTTTAGATGCCCTTGAAAAATTAAACACTAACATAGGTGAGCAACTTATAAAACAAGACATCCAGTAAGGTCCACCCACGGCTAACTCTCCATGCCCATTGCATGGGGGCGTCTTTAAGTAGCATGCGTATGTCATAAATCCTTAACCTATAATATACAAAGCACAGTAGTCATATAAAAATGATAAGCCACAATAATATCTATGAACACATTATCCACTACTTCACAACTAATCATTTAGCAAATTACATTTAAGAAGATAAGTAAAAAAGCGCTAACAACAAAACTACATCTTCATGATATGAAACAAAACAAGGAAATTAAGTGTATATAGTAAATTGAATTAAATACAATCGATAGGAAACACTTTCCTTAGAAATTCCATTTTAAACATCTTTGATTTTATTTAAAACCAAAAGCAGTACTAAATCTAAGGTCTAAGTCACATTAATCCACATCCACACAATCATAGAAATCCATAATGCAACTTATCCTTAAAACAATCATAAATATGTGGCCCACTTTACTTTTGAAAAATCCCACTAAGTGTTGGTACTAGACATAAGGATCAGGCTATAGGCGTAAGATGCCAGAGCACCCCGCAATGCCAACATTGGAGCTACCTTATGATCGAACCCTGCATGAAATGGTCTCTCAACTACAAACATTTGTCACAGGTCAAAGGATCTCACGTCCCTATCCTGAGCATGTGTTCCTCCTATATAGGAATGATCAACCATCTTGTTGGGTCTTTAGACATCCATGGCGAGATTGCTTCTCTATTAAATAAATTCCATTTGACCACAACCACGAAAACATGCTCACATAAGGAAAACCACGAGAAAGTCCTTTGGAATCTATGAAACTATAGGAAATTTTCATTTAGAACCACAAAATATGTTCAGGTAATGTGAATACTTTGAAGTTACGAAACAACAAAGTTAAACTAGCTTTCATCCACAAGGAAGTAATTATAATGTTAAATGCTCATTTGTAGTCTAGACTGCACATCACTCGATTAAATGGACATAACTTGAGTTATAAGGCTCAGTTTAGTTCAATTTAAAATCCATACGAAAGTTCACTCAAAAAACTTCAATATGATACCAACTCAATTTTGCAAATTTAAAAATCGCTAGAGAAATGCAATGTTTATTGTAAGGCAAATCCATAAAAGCAACAAGATAAATCTAGTTTAGAAGAAAAGGAATAACTCTCTCTATACAACTTTGAATTGGGTAATTCAAAGCACAAAATAAAAAATAATAAAGAGAAATGATATAAATTTTGCAAAAAATAGACAAAGAAAATGTAACGCCCCGAACCCGAACACGCTACCAAATAATAGCATCACAAGTCTAATTACACAAATCACAGAATAAAAATACTGTAACCAGGCTCACATCTAGGATCTCGATGTGCGGCTAGAAACTCCGATTCCTGCACCGGAAACTGGCTGCACACGGTCTGCACCTGAAACACACACAGCACGTGTGAGTGACATCTAAGTCACCCAATACGCGCCCCTAAAACACCCAACTACAAGCAAGTACAATAAAACCAGAGAAAACTTGTTTCCTAATATGCAAAACTTAGTTTAAATCCTTGAAATCACTTTCTATTAAACCACACTTGGGATTCATTCCCAAAAACCAAATCCACGTTCTTTGCAAAAACACCACCGGGGACCTCTGTCCCAAGTCAGGCTTTCTCAAAAGCCACAATCTTTCTTTTTCCCAAAACATGTGGAAATTCAACAAAAA
>JAMKQA010005152.1:0-20504 GCA_024699735.1 Posidonia australis | reverse complement strand
TAATAGGGATCCTTACCCGCATTTCTGGTTTACGAAGACTTTTCTTTTATTGTTTTGCATGATTTTCATGTTATATGGTTTTCCTTGTCTTCCATTTGAATAGACTAGGTGGCGACTCCTGCATTTTGCATCATTTCATTTTTGCCGTGACTTTGCCGACTTTGGCACATACATTTGTTGCCATCCTCGACGGCATGGTTACACTAATGCAGGTGGGACGCGTACCCCGTAGCTAGTAGCACTTGATAAACAAGACTGTCTTCCCAAAGGGGTTGGCTTTGTAAGGGTTCTTCAGGTGAGAGAATCACAAACGACACAGCTCCTACATAGGGTGGCACGTCGTGACAATGCATTGCACTTCGGTGACTGCTTGAGGCCAGAGTTGGTTGCACGGCGTCGAGCTTCCTGACTCACTATGTGTGGTTTTGGCCATTGAGGGCCTTGTTTGTGGTTTTAGGCTAGTAAAGCCCTATCTGCTATTTTGGTAGGTGTGGACCGTGTTTGCTATGATTTTCGGCCTTGTGGGCCTGATTTGTGGGATTTTAGAAAAAATGATTTGTGAAATAATTTTAAAGGAAAATTGATTATAATTTTGTTTTCCACCGTCTTCGTGGGGTGTGTACTAAGTGACTTTTGCCACTCACGCTTTTTTCATGGTTTTAGATTGCAGGTGCAGACATACAGATGAGTTTTAGCATAGTGCACATAATCCTGAGTCTCATAGCCGCATACACAAGTTCCTGGTAGTTGATATTTCTATTTAGTCTTTAATTTCTTGTAATTTAAATTATTTTAAATTATTATGGAAATTGAAACATTAATTTTAATTAATTATCAAACTAACATTTTCAAAAAATCAAGTTAAATAATACTGACAATTTTATTCTTCTTGTAGTTGCAACTTTGCACGATCTTGTCTATGGTGAAAACACCGAAAAAAGAGTGAAAGGGATAAAAAGGGGAGATGCTAACAAGTTTCATGTGGATAGAGGAGAAGGAAGTACATTGGTTCGAATTAAAAATATAAGGGCCTTGTTTAGATCCAAAATAATACCCGAACTGGAATAGGAGTTAGTGTTTTATTTGTTTGTGCAAAAAACCAAATAAATTTGGAATAATAATTTCTATTATAATTTACTTGTTTTAGAATTGTTATTCCATAGGAGTGGTGAAATAAAATTATTTTAATACATACATGTATATGGAATATTTATTTTTGTATAAAAATAATATATATTTAATATGATGTATACTTGTTTCAAATTTAACATATATTTTGATAATGAAGTTCATTAGTATTGATCTACAAGTTTTCATTTATTTTTACATTTATTTGATATTTATTCTATTTTTCAATGAAATTAGGATTTTTCTTTATACACATTTTTTACTTCTAAAAGTGTAACCATGCCGGCGACAGTCTCGGGTGTGACGCAAAAGGCCAAACGCAGGAGGGCCAACAAAGTCACGGCAAAAAGACGATAAAAACAATGATAAAATGCGGGAGTCGCCACCTAATCCACTTAAAATGGGAGACAAGGAAAACCGTTTAAAACAACAAGATTATGCAAATGTGCATGATAATAAGTCAATGAAAAAGGTCATCATGAACCCAAAATTGGGTAAGGATCTCTGTTACACACAGAAAAGGTATTAGGCACCCTCGTGCGCTCCGAGAAATTGGTCTTTCGTGGTTTTTTCGTTCACTTGTTGGTAATGTTGGCTTTACAACCTGTTTCTGTACACCCAATGGTGATATGCAATGCAAGGCTATATGCAAGTTGTGCCTTATGCTAAACAGGGGTAGGGGAATTATAGGGTGTGTCCTAATACTCTAAAACGTCACTCAAGTTGTGGATCAAACATCGGTGCAAAGATATTGCACCGATATAGCCATGGATCCACTAACACCAAGTGACTAACGTTCTTACTTCGCTACATGCAAAACCTAAGCTATTTTGCATAGATGATTATGAAATCATGCAAGCGTTATCCTGATACATCCAGGAGAGCACACAAAGAAAACCAGAGGCAAGACAAATCGAGAACCATGCTAAATATCATGCCAAAAAACCATTGTTGGTGCACTAAAACAGCAGGTGTACCTGTTTGGTGCGCCAAGATTGTGCTCCTGTCTAGTGCACCAACTCAGTGCTCCACTAATGTGTGCTAGTAATATGTGCCACTGATATGTGCCACTGAAGTGAGATCCAGAAATTTCAGAATAGACAGTGACTGGCTGGTGTACCAGGCCTACATAAAATCTTAAAAATGTGCTTAAGACCATCTGAAAACTCATCCTATATGTCAGAAAAGACCCTAAACACACATGGGTTCACCTCTCTTCCATAAAGTCATAAAAGAAGGGATGAGAACCCATGACACCATAACATGGGTCTTGTGTTCAAGGACAAGAAGCCTCACATTGAACACAAGAAGCCTCACACAAGACCACATATTCCTATCTTGATAAAAACCATAGAACTGCAACTAATGCACAAAACCAGAACAAAAAATATGTAAGAGTAACAACATGGATGCATGCAACAAATGGGGGATGAACCCATTAAATCAGTCCTATTGCGTCTACAATTTGAATAAAACATGAATCTACAAAATATTGCATATCTCTAAGATTCAGTAAAAAAAAGACAACAAAGGCAAGCATATATCTCATCTAACATATGATTTACCAAGATAAATACAAGAACAAAACATGATAGGTATAGTTGCATAAAAATCATGATCCGTAAGAATATCATGCATTATAAACATGATCTAACAAATAAAAACTCAGCATATTCATTATATAAGATTTCCCTAAAGCAATCTCATATTCTTGAAAACAAACCTAGCTACAAGAAAGGCTGAATGTTTACCTATTATTGTGCTCTTGTACTCTTCCACAAGTGACTTGGAGATGACCTTGATGGCTGAAGAAAATAGAAATCTCCTTCCTCTTAAATGGCCTCCAAGTGATACAAAAGAAGGAACTTTGTGGAAGATATGGATGAGGGGGCTTTTTCCTTACACTAGGTAGGTGATTCCTTGCTCCAAAATGAGAGTTTTTGGCTCTGGACAGAAGCTAGGTTGTGGGTGTTTGTGTTAAAGTGCAAAGACTCTTCCCCTCTTTCTCTTTTTCTAACCCCTTTTTCCAATGACTACCAAGGATTTATATAGGAAGAGCTTGGAAGTTCTAAAGACTCAAGAAACCAAAGGACCCCCTTAAGACCAAGAGGACCAACATTATGCTGATAATTGTCAAAAGTTATAGCAGATTATGGGTATAATGGCTGAAGTTTCGTTAGGAAATGAACAACCAGCGACCTGGGAATCGAGCTGGTGCACTACCTATGTGCGCCAGTCTGGTGTGCCAGTGAGGTGCTCCGGGTATTGCGCCACATAGGTGCGCCGGCTATGTGCTCTACTCAGGTGTGTTTATTTAGTGTTCCAATAAGATGTGCCATACTAGTGTGCTATCCTATAGCTCTAGATTAGTTTAATGTACTTGGAGAATTCTTATTTTTTGGGGAAGTAAGATCTGAATTCATCGCCACTGGATCCATCAACAAGTCGTCTCAAAAATCGAGGTGTCTACAAAAAGAAAATTACTTTCAAACAGAATAACAATACTATTGGAATAACAATATTGTTGAAATAATAGAGAAGTCTTCTATTACGTGCTTGGAGTATTTTTGGTATAATAACACTCCCAAACTAGTGCAAGCATTTCCATTAATCAGAATATATAATCGAGATTGAACTTGGGATCACTATTGTTAACCACCTTGGTTATTAGATACGGACAGGACTATATGTCCCATCACCCCCTCCCCCCCTCTCTCTGTTTATGTCCTATACAACTACTACCACCACCACCATCGTTTATCATAGCTCTCCTCCTCCTCCAATGCTCTTCTACATTTACCAATGTCCTCTCCCATCTTTCCTCTTGTTCCTCCATTGTTGTAGTCGCATACTAACATGTTGCACCAATGCACACCAATGTGCCACTTTCACCACCACCTCCATACACTAACACATTGTGCCATCATCACACACCAATGTGCTACTCCACCACCGTCGCCTTCCTTTAATCCTTTCTCTCCCTCAACTCGTCAAACACACCACTACAACTTTTATCTCGTCCACCACGACAATCATTATCATGCTACTCGTTGCCTCTTCCTTCCACCTCCCATCTATAACCAAAGATTTATCTCGTCCACCACAACAATTATTGTCATGGTATTCGTTGCCTCTTCCATTTACCTCTCATCTACGACCTAAGATTTATCTTTTGATTTTTTTCATTAATTTGTTCCATATGGTTAATGTTGTTTTTTAGTGATTTTATCGTTGTAATGATGAATTTTAAAAAAAACAAAGAAAACTATTTATCGATGAAAAAATAAATGTTATTTAGGGAATTATTCTATGAATACTATTTCTTAATTGTGTGAGTCCATTTAAAAAGTTTAGTAAAAATGTATGAATGCATGTACGAATATTGTTATTAATGTGTATAAGAAAAGGTTGTAGATGAATTTGTATACGAATGCTACTTTGTAATTAAATGAGTAAAGCATACACACTAAATCTTCGAAGCGAGAAATATACTAATACATGCAGAATGAATACTCTTAAGTCTAAATAAATGGATAGTATAATGTGAGATAGTGAATACTATGTGTATAATATTGGTATTCATTTGTTGAATAATTTCCCAGATTTGACGAATTGTAAGGAAAATATTCTATGAATACTAACCCTTAATTGCATGAGTCCATTTTCACACCTTTAGTAAGATTATATGAACATATGCATGAATACTCTGGTGAATCTTCAATAAGAGATGCTATAGATGAATTTATGTATCATTGCTGTTTTGTAATTGAATGAATATGCATGAATAAGATGGTCTTCGTCTGTTGAATATTTTTGTAAATTTTATGAATAATAAGGTAATTCTTCTATGAAATGTGCGTCAAAATACTCTCGTGAATGTGTGTATAAGGAAGACAATTGAATGAGTATGCACGAATAAGTTGGTCTGTTGAATGGTTTTGTAAATTTTATGAATAATAAGGCAATTCTTCTATGAAATGTGTGCCAAAATACTCTCGTGATTGTGTGCATAAGGAAGACAATTGCTGCATTCATGTATGAATCATACTTTGTAATTGAATAAGGAATCATCAATATTTCTCAAAAATCATGAACAGTAATATATACAGAATGAATACTCTAGCCCAATTAAATGAATACCATTCATCGAATACCATTCATCGAATACCATGGGCGTGTTTGTTTTAAAGATCCCATGACCACCCGCGCTCTCAAAAGCATTAGATGGGACTCATGTTTGGTTTCTCTATACAAATAATTTATGCTTTGAATGCTTCATGGTGGCTTTTTAATGCCCATTACAGTAGATTTATAAAGGAAATGGAGTTCTCAATGGGAGTGAGTAAAATGCAACTCCCACTATCCTAGTCTATTTACCACTCTGACATGTTGAAGTTAGATTGGTATTGTAGTAGAAAACCAAATGTGGTTTTCACACGCATCGTTGGATTCCATTAAAGTCTATCCGACGGTTGTCGTTAGAGCAGGAGTTTTTTTGTTTTGAAAAGAAAATATTATTTTAACTTTTTATGTGGCGAGGTATTTGCGTCACTTGAACGTAGAGGAAAAGAAAATCTCATTATCCAAGGAAGAAATCAAATGGTCAAGAAAATGTTATTTTGCACTTAAGTAAAAGATGAAAAACCTATTATCTTCAATATTTTAGGTCAGAGTCAAAATTCTACAGAATAATTTTGGTTCAACATATTAAATTCAAAGACATAATAAAATTGTCTGTGGATAAAAAAAACAAACTAAGAAATTAACATTACTCAAGTTAAATCAATAAATTTATCATTATATTCTTCCTTTTATCTCATAAGCAATACCATCCACTCTAATCTTACTCTCGTGAACTCAAACAAGACGACAAGAAAGTCTCTCGCTCTCCTATTCTGTTCGTGCCCCTTTTTTTTCCCCTTTTATCTCCACTCAAATGGATGCTTAAAGCAACACAAAAGTGAAGTGCTTATCTTCATTTTTTTTAATCAAAGTTCCACAAAATCATTCTCATATTATCTCACCCAGAAAAAGGTTTCAAAAGATTCTTGCTTTATATTCAAAAAGTATTCATTGAGCATTGAATTTTCCTCTTACTCTTTTCTAAGTGATTTTTTTGTTGACCATGGTAAGTATTAGTAATATATATTAGCCACGATGTGAGCCAGTGGTCAAAAAGAAGTAACAAAATTTAGTCAATGTTCATGTCAATATTACAAATGCCAAGATTGACAATGTAAAGCAAAATTTAAGGCAATGTTCATGCCAATATTACAAGTGCCAAGACTGACAATGTAAAAACGAAAGAAGAAGGTAAACAAAAAACGAGTTACAAATTTAAGGCAATGTACTTTTCTAAGTGATTTACAAAAACAAAAACATTATTAAACTCTAACCATCAGCCTCATCTTATTTTTTTCCCGATTTTTTTGGTTGCATCTGTTCTCTCTCTGTTGAGTGGGAAGCTTGAGTTATTGGAAAAGTCAAAATCTTATTGTATTGTTTTTTTTTAAGATCGGTAACATCATTTGTTAGTAGTAATAGTTACTTGACTATGAAAACCATCATTAAGTTATAAAAGTTTATAAAATTAACCACAAAGCGTAGACTACTTCTCAAACGATCATAAAGAAGTTTAAAAAATATTACAGGCCAACTAGAATAAACAAATAATAAAAGTCTTCCAATAATTACTAATTATTGTACTATTTTTTTATTACTCTCATGTTATCTCACTACTAGTACACTATAAAACAAAACATTTATTTTCAAGGTCAACATCATCTTGTCTTTTGAGTTCTCTTGAATACTTCTTCCACAAAGGTTTCATTTGGAACCTCCTAAATGTATAAGTGAGATTCTAAGTTTTTCTAGAAGTTGACTTTTAAGAGTTTTTGTAGAAACTACATTCTAAGTTATCTTCAGAAATCTTGTTTAATAAATAAAGATTCATTGGTAGAAATTAAACTCTACCAGAAGTTAAAATACATGTCTATCTCTTGCAAATCCTTCTCTTCTTCTTTTCTTCCTTTATAAGTAATTTATCAAAAAATAATAATGTTAGTATTGTAATTATATCTCTTATTATCCAATTCCTACCTAAAACTCTCTCCAATCAATTTCTGGAAAATGATAAATTTAAACATGATTTTTCTCATGAAGAAGTTATGACTTCTGTGAGAAGTTAGAGAGTTAAATCTTGTTTGGAATTACTTTTTGATTTTCCATAGTTTTTCATAATTAAACTACTCAAAAGTCATCCAAAAGTAACTCTAAATGGGATCAAATCGGTTGAAAAAAACAAAAACAGAAACATAACAAAGGTGAAGATCTTATTATTTACTATTTTATTACTACTTCAACAATCCACATGTTATCTTACTACTTAATAAAGTTTAAAATGAAAGTTTTGTTTTTGTTTTAAATCATCTTGACTTTTGAATTTCCTTTAAATACTTCTTCTACAAAGTCGGTTGAGGGGGAAAAAAAACATAACAAATTAATGAAGACGTCATATCTACTTATTCAAGCAAAGTTTTAAAACAAAGAATCTGCTTCTAGAGCTCTAGATTCAAAATCATCCTTACTTTTGAATTTGCATGAATACTTTTTTTTCCACTAAAAGTCGGTTGAAATCGAAAACAGCAACAAAACCATCACGCCATCACGCCATCGACAGAAAAGCGAAACCACGCGTTCCCCATCCGCAGTCTCCGGCACGCCGGCACGCCCATACCGACGGCCGTGATTTCTTCTCCTCTCCCACATAGGTCACGCGTCTCTTTCTCCTCCTCTTCAGCAGCAAACAAATCTAGCCCACAGAGAGAGATCGGACGAGTTCTCTCACGGAAGACGAAGAGAAAAAAAAAGGTGGGGGAAGAAGCAGAGGCAAAACCGAAACCCCAAGAAACCTCGCGACGAACCAAATCGGAGCTCCTCCCCTTTCCCCAATCCCACCCCCAAATCCCTGATCTCCGGCGATCTCCCCCTCGATCCGTGCATTGTTAATCCCGCCGATCCGCGGGGGTTGCGATTCCGGGGTGGGGATGATGCTGGCGCTGAAGGCTGATGCTGCCCGGCAGCAGCAGCAACAGCAGCGGCAAGAGCAGCAGCAGCAGGTGCTGCTGTTGCAGCCGCAGCAGGTGCTCGGGTCGAGCGGCGGGGGCGGCGGGGTCGGCTACCCTAGGGTTTCGTTCGGGAGCTTGGATCTCGACGAGCAGGCGTCGGCGTCGTTCCTGCTGCAGCCGTTCGATGTGTCCTCCTTGGATATCAAGCAGGGGAGCCAGATTGAAGGTATGGTGTTTGGGGATTTGTGGATCTGGATGCGGAAGGTTGAGGTATTTGTTATGTTGGAATGAGTGAAGGGGATTGAAAGTGGTGAACTGATTGTTTCGTTGGATGCTTTGTTTTGGTTTTGGATGTTGTCTTGCAGTTAGTGAAGATGTGCACATGGCCTTGGCTCATCAGAATTACAAGGCAGGGAACTATAAGCTAGCGTTGGAGCATGGCAGTGCGGTTTATGAGAAAAATCCTCGTCGCACTGATAATCTTCTTCTTCTGGGTGCTATTTATTACCAGGTGTTTTTACCTGCATAAATCACAAACGGGTTGTATCTTAGATTAAGATTGAATTTTGTTGCCAACTGGTGTTAGAAGTGACTTATTTCCTGCCATAAATCTTTCTTTTTAGCTGCTTTTTTCAAGCTGTTTCATTAGCTGACATGCCCTTTTGTTCGCATTCTAGTTGCATGATTTTGACACCTGCATAGCGAAAAACGAAGAAGCACTTGCTATTGATCCCCATTTTGCAGAATGCTATGGAAACATGGCAAATGCTTGGAAGGTAAATGCTATCACCTGCTGATATGTTGATTTTGTGGCCGTGGACATGGAGTTTTTTGAAGCGTCTGGGACTGAAACTTTTTATGCTCATGACTCTCATGCAGGAAAAGGGCAATGTTGATCTTGCAATTCGATTTTATTTGGTCGCTATTGAGGTGTGTATTCAGACGTGCTCTAAAAGTCACAAGCATTGATTTTTCTTGCAAAACATAAGAAGAATGGGAATTATTGTCCATATTTCTTGTTAGAGAGCAGCATGCATATTGCTGTTTTCATTGTTTGACTGATTTCATCTGTGAAAAATGTAAAAATGCGTTTACTTATGTCTGTAAAGAATTTTATTTGTGAAATATTTATGAGCTTGCTACCACACCGTGTCATTCTTATTCTTCATTTAACCATGTATATTTTTGCTGGCAAATAAAATTTTGATCTTTTAATCTTGGTGGAAATATCTATCTTGTTTGTTCTGTTTGAGTAATTCATGTATAACATCCAATTTTGGTAGATCCGTCCGAATTTTTGTGATGCATGGTCAAATCTGGCAAGTGCATACATGCGAAAAGGCAGGTTTGGTGAGGCAGCACAATGTTTTCGGCAGGCTATTGCATTGAATCCTCGCCTAGTGAGTCTCATGTGATTTTTTTTACACTTCTATCGATTCCTTTAGTTACTTGTTTTTTTAATAATAACTCTTTTTTGTTTCTGGCACAGGTTGATGCTCACAGCAACCTAGGGAACCTGATGAAAGCTCGGGGTCTTGTACAAGATGTAAGTCCTAACTTATAAGTCAAATCCATTGGTGAATTTGTTTTGGTGAGTTTAGGGTAAGTTCACTTTTTCTAACATAAGAACTTCCATTAATTTTATTTCATTCTTTACTTCAACAGGCGTATCATTGCTATGTTGAGGCTCTCCGCATACAACCTACTTTCGCAATTGCTTGGTCCAATCTTGCTGGCCTTTTTATGGAGGCAGGAGATTATGCAAAGGCCATTGCCTATTACAAGGTAAACAATTTTCATGATTAATTTCTTTAATTTTTTATCCAAATGTTGTAGAAATTGCATTGAGTACGCATATTGTTTGAAAGACTGCCTCTTGTTTTTTTCCTTTTGATAGGCTTTACTCATTTGCCTTAGATATATCACTATCAGGGTGACAACAACCAGTATGGCAGTGTCAGAATACATAATATATCTATGTTATCCCTTGTATCCTTCACATTCTCGTGTGAACATTCACCTTTGCTAGATCAAACCTACATTGTAAACATCAAGTTCACTTTGTACCAACTTAACAGTTGATTGATAATAATTGATCAATTTCTTGATTGATTCTACATGCTGTTAGTTTGTATGGTACACTATTTTGGTATCAGTTGTTCATTACCTGCACTATTAGTTACTTTGGTTTCTATGAGCATTTAATCTAGCTTATTGCTTGTTGGTAAGCTATGCTTGTTTGAAATGCATGGGCAGCAATTCCTTCTATTCTCATTTCTTGCCTCCGTTGTTATCTCCCCTTTTTTGGGTTTTTGTTGTTGATGAAGTATTATGCCTTTCAGGAAGCTATTAAACACAAACCAAACTTTGCTGATGCATATTTGAGTCAAGGACATGTTTATAAGGTAAGTCTTTAAGCATTGTTATAATACATTAGATCACAATATCTAGCATGCTGTTTTTTGGAGAAAATAGATGTTTTGTTTGCCTTCTTCAGGCTATGGGAATGATGCAAGAAGCAATATTGTGCTATCAACATGCTCTTCGAGTTCACCCTAACCATGTGATGACACTTGGTGAGTGTTATTTTTATTACTTAATAAGTTGATTATTACACACATCAGTTTTTGGCTTTTGGTGGAAAAAGTATAAATAAAAAATGGTCACTATTTTAATGGCTAAATATGGCAGTCTTTTCTTATTTTAATACCGTGAAAATTATTTGATTTTTTTGTATTTCATGCAGAAACACTGGCTACTACATATTATCAACAAGGACAACTGGACATGGCGATATTTCATTACAGGCAGGCTATAGCTTGTGATTCTGCGTTCACTGAAGCTTACAACAACCTGGTTGGTTTCATATGTCCTCTTATTTATTTTGCAGATGCTCATTTTTTAATCGTTGCATGAAAGTATGATTTGACTTTGCTTCTGCACTGTGAATATAAGGGCAATGCATTGAAGGATGCTGGTCGTGTGGAGGAAGCTATCACATGCTATAATGTCAGTTCACTGTCCTAATGTCTGGCACCTCCACTATTCAAGTTCTGGCTAAGTGGCAGTTCTATAACTAACTAAAGGTTCTCTTTTGTAGTCATGCCTCCAACTCCAACCAAACCACCCTCAGGCTTTAACTAATCTTGGGAATATTTACATGGAATGGTAAATGCACATTATTGTTCTGTTCAAATCAGATTTTCAATCGTCTGAAACATCCATCGTTGAATCTACTTTTCTACATGAATATGTAGGAATTTGACAAGCACGGCCTCTCAATTTTACAAGGCTACTTTGTCTGTTACAACCGGATTATCTGCTCCTTTCAGTAACTTAGCAATTATATACAAGCAACAGGTTTGCTATGATACTTACAGTTTGAATCACATGTCAGGTCCTTCCTAGAATATATGAATTCACATACAGACATGTCTTCTTTTGTGAATGGCAGGGGAATTACGCTGAAGCAATTGCTTGTTACAATGAAGTTCTTCGTATAGATCCTTTAGCAGTTGATGGGCTTGTTAATAGGGGGAATACCTTCAAGGAGATTGGTAGAGTCAGTGAAGCTATCCAAGACTATATTCGGGCCGTGACTATCAGGCCAACTATGGCTGAAGCTCATGCAAATCTGGCTTCCGCATACAAGGATAGGTAACTCAACATCTTTCTGTCGTTCTCTGGTTTGTATTTCAGATGTTTGGAAGTAATTTTAATTTCCTTCTTTCTTGGTTTAACTATTTGCAGTGGTCATGTCGAAGCTGCAGTAAAGAGTTATACGCAGGCTCTGATTTTGCGCCCTGATTTTCCAGAAGCAACATGCAATCTGCTTCATACATTGCAGGTAATGTTTATCTAATGGGGAAGGTAGGTCATAGAAGCAGTAAGTTGTGTTCTCTTGCACATATTAGAAAATGATCTCAAAAGGATTTCTAAAAGCAGAATGTGTAATCCATGGAAGAAGTGTTAAACACTTCAATGTATCAATAATAGTATAAAGTGGCTCCAGATTGTGTTCCATGAAGTGAAGATAGAGGGACATCAACATTTTCAGCCATCGTTTCGGTATTCAAGTGGGTGGATATATCAATTAGGCATAACATTGAATTTGAATTTTTGTTAATTGTTGATGGGTTTAAGTTTATAGCTATGATGCCCAGGCATGGATATGAGTATAAGTGTATGGGTATGACTACACAGTGTTTTCAACTCATATTAGCTGTGACATGAGATGATGAACATTGCGCATTTCAGTTTTTTCAAGTGATGGAAAGTGAAGTCTGTCAAGCTAATTTTTGGTGCTCATGGGTACTTAAGTCTTTGGTAATTAGGACTTATCGTTTTGAAATGCTCCTATGTAATTGTCGTCCTCTTTGAAGCTTTTTCTAATGAAAAAGTTTCGTAAACATTGTTGTTTCAATGAAAATTCAATTAATCTCTTGTATGAGAGGAAAATGGTGCACAATGTGTCTTCTCACGAAGATGGAAAAAATATCAGTTTGATCCTTTGATCTTTTCTTCTCTCTTTTTTCTAGTGGTGTCAATAGAACCTGCTTATGTAGATTTATTGATACTTTTGGACAGCCTTGATGGGTCAATATAAAACTGTCTATTCTTCTTTGTTCCCTCTTTTAATATTATTGATAAGACTTTTACTCTAGTAGCTGAGTTGGCCAGGGCACTCTGGTTATGCAATCTGTACTAGTGTTTGGTGTCAACCTTTACCTACCATTTCAAAAAAAAGAAAAAAGAGGGGTAGATTTCTTGCTCTTGGCACTCATGGGACAAATCTCAGTAGTCATGCCCTTTATAATGACTTGATCCCTGTGCTGTTTAAATCTCAGGCATCTGCCATCAAATCTTGACTTTTTTCCCTATTAAACAAAATGCTTGAAGCTGCTATCCAAATGTTCCTTTGTTGTGTTAAGATAAATGACCACTGTTTGCAGGTTTCAAATTTTATTTATTGATGCTTCATTTAGTTAGAGCTAACAGTTTTTTTCCATTCATTCTGTAGTGTGTTTGCAACTGGGATGATCGGGAGACCAAATTTGCTGAAGTAGAATGCATAATTAGAATGCAAATAAAGGTTCTCAATGTACACTTCAATTTAATTTATGATATGTATCTTTTAGCAGCTTGTAACACCTTTGATTTATTCTTTTACACCCCTCAAATCAGATGTCAGTTCTTCCAAGTGTTCAACCATTTCATGCAATAGCTTATCCTATTGACCCTTTACTTGCACTGGAAATTAGGTGAGCTAATATCTTGTATGATTGCTATATTGCTGACATTTAAAACTGAAGCAGATTTCTTATTAACCTTAAAATTGTCCAGCCAAAAATATGCCGCCCATTGCTCTTTAATCGCAACTCGTTTTGGGCTTCCTGCCTTTGATCATCCATCCGCTGTACCTGTGAAGAGTGATGGTGGTAGTGGACGGCTTAGGGTGGGGTGTGTATATTTCATCTCTGATTTGATTGTGTTTTTTTTTTTTAATGTTTCATCTTTAATGACGTGAAATTTGTGCTGCAGGTATGTAAGTAGTGACTTTGGTAATCACCCATTATCGCATCTTATGGGTTCTGTATTTGGCATGCATGACCAGAAGAATGTTGAGGTTATCTGAATTCCTTTTAACATAGCGTTCCTATTTGTTGTATCTTAAGCCTTTTCCTAATGTAAGCAACCATGCAGAACTTACATGATATGTATGTACAGGTTTTCTGTTATGCCTTGAGTCAGAATGATGGAAGTGAGTGGAGGCAGCGTACCATGTCTGAAGCTGAACATTTTATACATGTCTCTTCCATGACATCTGATGCAATTGCAAAGATGATAAATGAGCACAAAATACAGATCCTTGTCAACCTTAATGGATATACTAAGGTATAAATTTCCTTGTCAACCTTATGCCTTGGATGCTGGTTGCTTGGTTTCATTCTCTCCCTTTGGTATAAATTTTTCTTGCTTATTTTTAAATGTAAATATTTGAAGCTTTCTGTTAAATGTAAGGAAAGCATTTTAGAACAGTTAAACATGCACGCCATTTTTGGTAAGCAATGGTCACAATCCCTCAGGATTTTGAGGGAAAATAAATGAATGTGCACGACTTTATTCTTTTTCTGAAAATATTGATGCTTAATAGGACCAATATCGTAATCGTGAGTCTTATGCCATTGAATGCTGATTTCTTGCTATCATTTTCTCCTTTTGGTATAAATTTTTCTTGCTTATTTTTAAGTGTAAATATCAGAAGTTTTCTGTTAAATATAAGGAAATCATTAGAGAACAGTTAAACATGCACGCCATTTTTGTAAGCAAGGGATGTCCCTCTGGACTCGAGGGAAAATAAATGAATGCGCACAACTTTATTCTCTTTCTGAAAATATTGTTGCTTAATAGGACCAATATAGTGATTGTAATGAGTCTTATGCCATTAGTATGGTGTCAGCTCATAATATCCTTTTTTTCATGCAATAATCTTGACAAAGTCCTATGGTTGCAAATCCCATGGCACTTGGTACCAGAGTCAAATTTATGGTCGAGTGTGGAATTATAAAACATTAGCCATTAAAGGTTAGTTTGTCGGATTATTCTGAGTAGTGAACTTTCTCAGACTTAAAAAGAGTTTTGATGTAAAGGAACTAAAAATCTTCCAAGTCTTTAGCATTTGAAAGTATGGTAATTTCTGCAACATGTAGCTCAGACAACTAAGAAATATGTAACTCCAAAGCTATATCTTACAGATAGTCTTTAGTCAACTGGTTGAATTAAAAAGTTTTATGCATGTCACATGAAAGTTTATTTACAAATTACTAGTAATTTGCTTAAGATTTAAAAGATGATGATCTTGGGCTAAAGTATGAATGTTGTGGTTGGAAACTGATTCTTCACTTTTAGGTGGACATTGATTAACATATGGTTCCTGTAGCTGGATTGCCAATCTGCCATTAGTGTTCTCAAAATGTTATGCTGCTCTACTCACCAGTCTGTATGTTTTTCTCACTTCAATGTGGGTCCTTCCTTCCCCTAGCAGGGATATTTTTTACCCACTTGAGATGCAACCTGGCAGTCTTATGTGAAAACTGAAAAATACTTGGTTGCCACTGTGGTGGTATTTGGTTCTACATGCTAACTTAGCATATGAAGTGTCAATGATACTGTCCAAAGCACAAATTACCTTCGCATAGAAGGCACCGTTTCTTGCCATGAAATGACCATATCATTGTGATTGTTGTCTACTCATTAAGTTTTTTTTCATGAACTGTATGTCACTTTTCAAGTAATCATGTTCTGGGTGCTTACTCTTAATTTGTCATAAACTAGGGTGCAAGGAATGAAATATTTGCTATGCAGCCAGCACCCATCCAGGTATCTTACATGGGATTTCCTGGGACTACAGGAGCAACATACATTGACTACTTAGTAACTGATGAGGTAAGAAACATAAAAGATTTAGAGTTCTCTCTTAATATCCCAGTTGTCCACCTTGTATGATGGTACTAATATTCTCTTGCAGTTTGTTTCACCTATGCGGTTTTCCCATATTTATTCGGAGAAGCTTGTTCATCTTCCTCATTGCTACTTCGTAAATGATTACAAACAGGTAGGATTGTTTTATCTCATACCATGCTGTATTTTTATGTTAGCACATCGCATGCTAATATTCTCCTCATTTGCATATCAGAAAAATCAGGATGTTCTAGAACCAGTTTGTCGGCATAAGAGATCTGATTATGGTTTGCCTGAGGATAAATTTATTTTTGCATGTTTCAACCAATTGTATAAGATGGATCCAGACATATTCAATACTTGGTAATTTGGTAGATTTCATGGTGATTTTGAGCTTCATATAAGAGATACCTGTTATTCTTCCTATTGCCTGATATTTACTGTCAATTTCAGGTGTAATATCCTGAAGCGTACACCTAACAGTGCCTTGTGGCTTCTCAAATTTCCGGCTGCTGGCGAGATGAGACTGCGTGCCTGTATGTATATGAGCTTGTAGAAATTAGAATGTCAGTTTAGCATTGATTAATTGCATTATTGACCTAACTGATTTGATATGTTATTTATTTGCAGATGCTGCCACCAAGGGTGTGAAGCCTGATCAAATAATTTTCACAGATGTTGCTATGAAGAATGAGCACATTAGGCGCAGTGCTTTGGCAGATCTGTTTCTTGACACGTACTCATGCTTAACCTTCAATTACCTTACTATCACATGTTTCTTTCTGCATTCCTTGTAACATACGTGATCTGAATTGGCAGGCCCTTGTGCAATGCTCACACAACAGGCACAGATGTTTTGTGGGCTGGCTTACCTATGATAACACTTCCCCTAGAGAAAATGGCAACTAGAGTGGCCGGTTCTTTGTGCCTGGCCACTGGAGTTGGAGAAGAGATGATAGCTGGCTGGTAATTTCATTTGAATTTCTTTGCATGTTCTTTTTTTAATAAGAAGAACAGAACTTAATCACTTTTTTATTTTATTTTTCTATTTATAGCATGAAAGAATATGAAGAAAAAGCTGTTGCTTTGGCGGGAAATCCCAGAAAGCTTCAAGCACTGACCTGTAAGCTAAAGGCAGCTCGAATGTCTTGCCCTCTATTTGATACCTCACGCTGGGTAAGCAGTTCATTCTCAGCCGATTAATTTCCATTTGCTTCTGTTGTTTGATGTGTGACACTTAACTAATATTAAATGGAGCATTAAAAAAGTGTTACTGTCACTAACTAATCTAGGCTCGATATTTCAGGTTCGGAATCTGGAAAGGGCATATTTTAAAATGTGGAATTTATACTGCTCCGGTGGGCATCCACAGCACTTTAAGGTTACAGAGATTGATACCGAGTTTCCTTATGACAGGTAGTTGGCTGTGAATAAGAGGGAATGATGTGTGAATTAGGAAACCCATCAGGAATTGGTTCTACATGATGCACTGTTGCCACCTTATTATGCCAGTGTGGAGGGAATCGATCAGTGATATTTATATGAATTATTATACACCTTTTTCTGGAGCCATCCCCTGTTCAAGCCTAGCTTAAAATAATATTATAGGTAACATGGCGTTCTTGCTCTTAATTCTCAAACATGATAACCACGTAATGACTGTGGTGAATGCATGATTTTACGAACTTTTTTGTGTGTTTGGTGTGTTACAAGTTATAACTTATGTGTATTTGATGGGCCCAGACATTAGTCAAGATTCCAGATTGGAGATGTCACCGTGGCCATTAAAGAAGAAGCATAGAAGTAATCTGCTGTTTGGATGCTGGGACATGAAATGTGGATGTTGCATGTCTTTTCACGTTATTTTACATTACCGACGTTTTCTCTGGTGCTGTTGCAACAATCTGCTAACTTGCCCAATTACCCTATCTGATATAAAATGGTAGTTCTGGAGGCAGTTTTTGGCAGGAAATTCTGTCAAAGATGCTTGTAAGATATAAGTAAAATTTGCAGGAAGTAGTTTCAGAATCTTGGATGATCAAAGTGAGCACAACTGGCCCGAGCAAATTAATGTATGACATTTAGGTGTTTTAACTTCCAGTTTTCTTTTATTGTCATTCCTTTGCTGGCATGCCTAATCCCAGGTATGCGGTGTACTGCAGATGGAAATGAAGTGCTGAACTTCTCAATAGCATATTGTCTGCTGCTGATTCAATTGATGAACTTGTGACATTGCGGAGGTTGAAATCTGTGCTGCTCGGAGTGATGGTTTTCCTACCCCAAAAAAAATCTATTTTCTCGGATTGCTATTTTGGGCTATTGGTTATGTGCAATGACAAATACAAGCCTTGGGACCATGACCCTATTAGATGCAGCGGATTGCTTTCATGGATTTTTTATTCTTGAATCTGACAGGTGCGTTTCTATTATGCAGGAATAGGTCGTAAATTTGGTGTTTCAGAATTTTGGGCTTCTCTGGGAAAATCAATGTGGACATTACTTACAGAAGATAGGGAAGGTACGAAAACTTTTGGTCCATGACAACCTCAAAGAGTTGCTTTCTTTGAGACCATTCGGTGCGATGTGAAGGGTAAATCGAGAACGTAGCTTTTGAAAGGTATAGTAAGATAACAGGAATGCTAGAATCAGACAAGAAAAGTTTAGATCCAAATTGAATTTGGTCTTAGCTAAAGAATGGGATGGTTTGGCGCTTGCTAGTCAAAATAGTATAACGCGCAAAATAGCTTCTCAAGATCGGGAAAATATACATTGGGATGGTCTTAGTTGCACGATTGGGAACGTAACTGATGTTAGCTCAACTTATGCAACTCGCCCCATTGCCAGATTCTCTCAGCAAATTTAATAATACTTCCGATGTCTTGCTGTCGCTTAGTCGCATTGTTTTTTGCTAGTTATGGCTAATCATGTTCAAGGTTGACAAGAAATCTAAATGCTCCAAATCCAACAATTTTAATGTGATTGTTTCCTCTAATAGGAAATTCTCTCTGACATTTTCTAAAGTAAAATATCACAATTTAGTTAGTATTTCCTGTAGTCATCCGATTCCTGCATTCCAAAACGTTATCTTGAATAGACAATATGTCAATGTAATTGTTTAAAAATTCACTCACCTTAAAAATATGTCTTGAATAGACAAGCTATCTTGGAAGGTCGTTTTATAAGTTGTTCGGTTCAAGGAATATATATTAATTAATGTTTTATTTTATTATTTCTTGGAAATGTTTAATTTTAAATATGCGAAGTACTCAATGTCGCATGCTACAAGATCAAAAAATGAAACATTATTAATTAATATTTTATTTTATTATTTCTCGGAAATGTTTAATTTTAAATATGCGAAGTACTCAATGTCGCTTGCTACAAGATCAAAAAATGATTCACCTAGTAGAATCATGTTTAAACCAACTGTAACTGAGTTAACTCGATCGAACCATTTCTGAACGTTGGGTCGACCACAAATCAACAAAAAAAATCGAATCAGAAGCTCAGAAGTTCTCAATCGTTTAGATCATTCTTTGGTTACAGGATTTGAAAGGGTTGAGAATTTACTGGTAATATCTACTTTCCAACAGAGTAGAGAGGGGGAGTAGGTTTTGGCTCCTGATAGTGAGACGGATCTTGGAATTTCATTAATTCAAGGTTATTTTTAACATTTTGTTAATCTGTTTACGTTTCTCACAGACAGTAGTATTTTTTTGAGATGTCAACATCTAACCTTCTTTGTTGATGGTTTTATTCTAATCAACAATTGAACATCACATATTTTTTGGACTTCTGGTCACTTGCTGTGTGACAGAGTATTATTTTTGTAATATTCAGGTGGACTTTAAACATTGTTTTATGGTGACTGTAATTTTTTTTTTTGAAGTAATAGAAAGAAACATAACTACCGATTAACCAAAAAATGGTTGAATAATATTTATAAAGGACTTTTTGTTTACATAGCCTTGGAAAGATTCATAATTGCATGTATATCCTTTAATATAACTTATTTTCTTATATAACCTTGCAATGTCAAAAATTTATCTACAATGCCTTTATAAGCAGCAGTGGGTAAATGTTAGTCAAGTGCATGGGAAGTGTCTATTTTATCGTTACTTGCATGTCCTCATTTCTCAAAGACTTCTATTTACTTGCTTACTTTTTTTTGTCTATTTATTTGTTTTTCAATTTCTCTCAGTTGACGCCTCGACGTTTCCTCGTCTTGGTGTACTAGTGTGTTAGGACGGAGTTGTAGTCTAGCGGGGGGGGACGTGATAGTGACTGGTGAGCGGTGGCTGTGGTAGAGGAGGACGAAGTTCGTAATTTCGTGCAATTGGTTTTGAGGCGATGCACGTGTAATGCATGTGTTTGTAACGTCACATGAATAAGCAGGTTCCTTACGAGGATACTCTACTTTACAAGAACATGTAATTAAAAAGTCTAATTCTAAGCTTCATTTTCTTAAAATAAATAAATAAATTTTTAACACTTTTAAACTTCCATCGTCACTTAGCTGTCCTATGTCACAAACAGGGGTGCACATGGTTCGGTTCGATTCGATGAATCAAACCATATCTATCGATTCTGACTATATTGGAATCGAATCGAACTATGTGTATACTTAGAACTAGGAGTGGTAACGGGTCAGACCCAGACCTATCTTATTTCATGAGTCTGGGTCCTAAATTTAGGATCCAGACTTATAAAGATAACGGGTCTAGGTCCGGGTCCTAGGTTTAATGGGTCTTTCAACTTATTTTCATTTTTTTGAAGAAAATAAATTTTTAATTAAACTTAAAACATTGTAAATAAATGTGCTAAACAATTCTCTATCAATACACATAT
>JAMKQA010005151.1:0-21002 GCA_024699735.1 Posidonia australis | reverse complement strand
TGTAGTTGGGTGTTTTGGGGGCGCGTACTGGGTGACTTAGATGTCACTCACGCGTGCTGTGTGTGTTTCAGGTGCAGACCGTGTGCAGCCAGTTTCCGGTGCAGGAATCGGAGTTTCTAACCGCGCATCGAGATCCTAGAGGTGAGCCTGGTTACAGTCTTTTTATTCTGTAATTTGTGTAATTAGGCTTGTGATGCTATTGTTTGGTAGCGTGCCCGGGTCCGGGGCGTTACACTTTATATTATGCATTATGACTTATTTTTTGTCATGATATGTGATTTTAAAAAAAAAGTTAATAGGTGTGTGACAACTAGGTTTGTTAGAGTTAGTATCGGAGTACTAGCTTAGGGATGTTTGGTCAGATGACTTCATAGTTTTGCATATCATGCATACCTATACTTTGTTTTTATTGATTTTCTAAGTTGATGGTATTGAGAAGAGTCTTTAACTCATGTTGAGAAACTTACATTAATTTTGATGATAATAATATAGTTGTATTAATAAGCACAAGTGACTATCACAAAGGTCGAATGAAGAAAGCAAAAGGGGTGATATGTAAATCTGGTAAAATTATGTATTTGCACTCATGAGATGTAAAAACGGAATATCGACTTATAACGGTAGACCGTACGAAAAAGGATTTTTAATTCTAAAGTAAAATGTAATATGAAAAATGGCACACCGGAAGTTGTTCGGAATACCGAATCAAGTGAAATCGGAACATCACACGGCACACCGAATTACAAAAACAAAGGATGAAGAAAGCAAGAACGGCACAATGGACTTTTTCGGAATACCGAATCAGGTGAAATCGGAACATCACACGGCACACCGAATTACAAAAACAAAGAATGAAGAAAGCAAGAACGGCACACCGGACTTTTTCAGAATACCGAATCAGGTGAAATCGGAACATCACATGGTACACCGGATTTCAAGAAACAAAGGATGAAGAAAGCAAAAACGGCACACCAGAATTTTTCGGAATTCCGATTTACCTGACCGTTGCAGATTTCGGTCGACTGATGGATTTTCGGCGTACTGAATCTACTGTCAGTAGACAAAAGATTTTCTAGTCATTAGACACAATTAGAGTTAAACTCATCACTATAAATCATGGTCTAATAGCATCTTAGAAGACACAACAAGCATACACAGCTATCATACTTCTAGTGCACCAAGTTTTAAGCCTAAATCATATTCTTGCATCCTCCTTAGTCATCTTGAGCTTTCATTCTCATTGTAGTAAGCTTGACTAGAGTTGGGAGATCACTAGCGTTGTAAGGGCTACTGTTGTAATCAAGTTTATTTGAGTTCCTCTCCGGGTAGGAGAAGAGAATTGCTGGTTGAGGCACAAGTAAGGTAAATTGCTTCTTGTAATTTGTTGATATTAAATAAGAAGGGGTAAATCTCAAGTGGGGAACTTGAGGAGTGGACTAGGTCGAGGTTGGCTGAACCACTATAAATCTCTAAGTACTTATTGTTGCTATATTGTGTGATTGCTTCTTATCATTTTTGTTATTTGCTCATCGAAAGTTAAAATTTAACGAAAACCAGATATTCTCTATTCACCTCCCCTCTAGAGAAACCTTAGTATCCAACAACTTCGACTCCAGTATTAATAAAGATGACATATGGAATACCACGAGGAGCATTGGGGAGTGACAGTCTGCATACTTGTGAAGGTGGATGCTGCCTCTCTATTAGAAGGCTTTTCATTGGTCGAAATTCCAGATGTTGATCTGATGGAGCTGCTTTAAGGGAGCTGGTTGGTAGTGGAGTGTGAAGCCATGTTCGCTTGTATAGAGCAGTTCGCATGAGATCTTTAACTCAATGGAGTGAAGAGAGTGGTGTTGTTTTGTAGCCTTTCATGGGCTAGGCACCATGTTGCCAATAGGAGTGGTGGTAGTTGTCATCTGAGCAAGATTCAGTATTGTCTTGCAGGGTGAGAGACCTTACTGCCTGTGAGGCCAGATAGGTCATGTCGCTTGGAGTTGTTTACGTCTACAATGGGCGTTGGTCTGCATGCTGTGTTATGGCCACAAGAAGGTAAGGTGTTTGTAAAGAAAATGCCTTGATCCTCCCAAAAGGGCTGGAGACACACTACGTTAGCCAATTAGAGAACATGTCTTCTTTGCCACAATCCAACGTTGGGCTACTTTTTGTTTTTGCTATGGAAAAAGAGGTACAGGAGTTGACTACCTCTTGTGTGACCCTCCATATTTGTTGTTCTTTCTGTGGAGGATGCTTTGAGTCTCATCTTCTTGTTGCTACATCTGGGTAAGGTATGGAGCTTCCTAGATGTGTGGTGTTGCTTCAGATACTCTGAATGAGGACAAAGTTGCCTAGAAGGTGTCGTGCATCAAGGTTGCGCATTTGTATTGCACATTAGCGGCTTAGTCCATAAAGTGGCATAGCCAGTGTGTTATTTTCTATGTGTTGTTTTGGATGATCTATGTGTTTTTGTTTGTTGATGGGTCGAATGGCGTAGTGTTGTTCTATCAATGAAGTTTTTCTCACCTTTGTTTCTTTTGAGTCTTCAGTGGTAGAAATTGGGGATGGACCAGTGAAATTGGCTCCCCATCTCAATTTGTTGGCATCGTTAGTTGATTTATTGCGTGTGACTGAGGTGATTCCTAAGACCAGTTGTGTCCTGATTCGGGTGAACTATTCTCGAGGATCTAGTAGAAAAATTTCCAAGATAGAGGCACTGTAGACAAGTCAACTAAGAAGGAGAAACAGTTCGAGTTGGTTTGAACAATTTGATGGGAGTTGCATTAAGTTGAAGACTCATTTAAGTTTGACCCCGAAGTTGTCTTTACCATTGTTTGTAGTTGTTTCATTCATTATAGTGATCCTTGTAGCTCTAGGTTGGGATAAGTTTTATTACAGTGAGGCGACATGGTGATTTGTGATTCTCGTCAATTGAAGTATCACAAGAGGAACTATCCAACCTATGAGATTGTAGTTGGCCACAGTAGTATTTGTGCACTGGATCTGGTGGAGTGTCAGCCTCGAGAACAGTTCTTGGGGACAGATATAACTTGGTTAGCTAATCTGTTAATACACTCTGGATTAATGAAGAGCATTGTTGTGACTCAGTAACTAGACTCTCTCGTGCTAGGACTAGAGGAAATACTCCAAGGGAGGAGAGATGTTATTAAGCATGGGGTGTGATGATTGGGTTTTTGCTAGCCAAGGTTAAGCATTAGTATGGCGTAGCAGATGCAAGGTCGGATTTGGTTGGACCTAACCATCCCTTCAATCGATGTGTCTACAATAGAGACTCAGGATGCTTCAAGGTTCTAAGTGACACTGTAAGAAGCTTTGTGCTTGAGCAGAAGCTTGCGTATAGCCTCCTTATCCTTGGACTGATGGTCTGACAAAATGACTTAGTCAAAACCTAAGGAGGACCATATGCATTTGATTGTATTTACCTACAACAATATTTGTCCACCCAACAACTGGTTGGCCCTATATGAGGCCCTATACAGGAAGCCGAGAGATTGCCTGTGCCATTGGAGTGAGATGAGTGAATGACAACTCTTTGGTTCCGAGCTTGTGCAATGGTATGTTGACAAGGAGGGTTGGTTTAGTAAGAGACTTAGCAGCTACATAGGATGAGTATAGGAGCCTAGCCGATCAGCAGTGGAGATTATGGGAATTTATAATTAAAGACTTTGTACTCCTAAAGGTATCATTTACCAAGAGTGTGATGAGGTTTTGAGAAAATGAGGAAAGTTGAGTCCTCACTATATTGGCCCATACCAGATCACTCAATGGGGGGCTGAAATGGCATATAGATTTGATCTACCTTCAGAACTACCTATGGTGCATGATGTATTCCACGTCTCTATGCTAAGGAATTATCTAGTTGATGTATCACATGTGATCTTAGTTCAACCAGAGGTAGTCCAAGAAGATTTGTTTTTCATCGAGGATGCTATACAGATCCTTGACTGGCAAGAGCAAGTGTTGCAAAACAAGGCTATCCCATTAGTCCTTGTGTTGCAGTGGCATCATGGAGTCGAGGAGGCCACTTGGAAGCATGAGGAAGCCATACTAGCTTAGTACCATTATCTTTTCACCTAAGTGTAATTTCAAGGGTGAATTTCTTTAAAGGAGTTAAGATGTAACACCGCTTATTTATTTGCCTTCTTAGTTGTGTAGTTTATTTAATAAACTGAAGGCACGGGTAATAGGTGCCTGAAGAGGGCACATGATCATAGCACGTGGAGATTTATAATAAATAATCTTAATTTTATAGAGTCATTATTGATAATTAATGTGAACTCTTGGAAGTGACCCTTATTGATTAATTCTCCTTGCACAAATGGTTTGATTAATCGTAGATTATTTAAGTAGATTGGATTTTTTTTTGCATGGGCTTGTTCTTGCACATAAGTTATTATATGAATTAGTTTGTGCAAGTGCAAGGATGAGTTACTAGGACAATATGTATTGATGTATAAGTTATGCATAAGTTAAGTTAACTTAAGTTGAGTTGAGTATGTGAGTTGGTGTTTGAGGTGGCACATGTGTGGCTTGCATGACTTGGTTTCTTGGCCTATGAGAGGTGGATCACGTGGCTATTTAAGGGGGTTGGGCTGCAAGTGAGGGGAAGATTTCTTGAGCTCTTGAAGAAAGAAAGAGAGAGAGGTGAGAAGAGAAGAGAGATGTTGCTGCCCTGTTTTGAGAAGAAAAAGAGGAAGAGGTGGCTATCGTGTATTAGAGCCTTGCATGCAAGAGAGGAGGCTTGGAAAATGTTCTCTGGTGGCCATGGAAGCTCTGGACGTGTGGTGGCAGTTGGAGTTCGCTAGAGTTCGAGGAAAGGTGAGTTTGTGATTTAGAGTTGAGTTCACATAGTTTCTCTCTTTACATGTGGGTTGATTGGGTGTTTTCTTGTGTTATGTTTGTAGTTTGGCCTTAGATTTGGTTGTCCATGCTCTGAGGGAGATGGGGACAGCTCGATCTTGGAGCTTCGATAGGGAGAATGGTCGGAAATGGAACTTAGTTGCAGTTTTGATGGATTGCATGTTGGGTTCTTGAGTTTCAAGGTACATACTTTGTTTGTCCTTCTTTTAGTGCATGAAATCATGTAGAATGGCCATGTATGTTAGATATATGAATGGAGCATGATTTGAGAATGATTTCCTGAATTTTTGAGAGATTATTGGGTTGATTGAGTGTTCATTTTTGTTTAAACATGCATGTAGTCTGTTTAAGTTCCTATTAAACCTCTCTGTCTTCATTTGAGTATATCTCAAGCTATGTTTATTAGAGTTTTGATATCTTGGATGCGTTGGATAGAAGACTTAAAAATATTTAATTTGGTATATTATATGTCAATTTCTAAATTGATTTAGGACTTTAAATCATTAATTTTCAGTAGCATTATTGTTTGGGTTCTATTAGCTCCTATTAGACCTTTCTTTCTTCACTTGTTCATATCTCGAGCTAGGATTATTGGATTTATGAGAACTTGAATGTGTTAGATAGAAGACTTAAAAATATTTAATTTGATATATTATATGTCAATTTCTAGATTGATTTAGCACTTCGAATCTGGGAATTTCAGTATCTTATAGTAAGTGGGTTTCATGCTGTAACTCGAGATCTATTTGACCTTTCTTCATTTAAATGACAATATCTTAAGCTATGAGTATCGGAATTATAAGATCTTGGATGCATTGGATAAATAAATTATACATCTTTAATTTGGTATATTATATGTTAAAATTTGGATTGATTTGGTGTCCAGAATCATTGAATTAAGTGGTATTATAGTAGGTAGTTGATTCTCAGTTCTAAATTTAATAATTGTTATTGTGCATATGATGCTACCCCTTGAGTTTATGAGACTTTTGTGATGATTTAGAGCTGCAAGATGATTGTAGCCTTGTTAATTAATGTTATATGCATGTTTTACAACATTAATATAGCATTTACAAGCATTAGTCTTGGTGATAGTGTTTCTTAATGAACACTTTTCACTAAGAAAGTTATCTGGCTTCTTCTTGTAAGATCTTAAGTTCTAGATATCGGATTTTTGTGTTTTAGTAGGCGTTGAAAAGATAATTCTAAGATCTTTCCAATGGTATACGGCATAATTTTTTAATACATCATTTTGAACTCCAAATCCAATGATTTCTATAGTAGTTTCCTTGTGACCTATTTTAACTTGGTTTTGGAACCAAAGATTGGTATGAGTTTAAGATGTTTTTGAAATAGTTTGAGAACAACATTGAGAATGTTTTGGAAAATATTTTCCATTGATTTCTGTTTATGAAGACTAAGAGGTTGTAGCATTGTGTTATGGAACTAGGAGATATGATATCTTTGAAAATGTTAAGCACAACTCCAAAGTTGAGTTTAGGGAACTAAGAGGCCAAGGAATCATGACAGCGGATCCAAGGGATATGATACATCTGCCTAGTTGGGTGTGCTCTCCTAGGAAGAGGTTTCAAAACCTATAGGCCGAATGGTCGTGTTACTGGAACCAGGGAGTATGATGAGACTCCTAGGCAGTTGAGTACAAAGCCTAGACTGAGGTTCAAAAGTTGAGGTGTCGTCTGAACCTGGACGTTTAAGACTCTAGTTGCTTCGAGCACTGAGATTTGTGGTGTTGACTGGACCAAGAGATGAGAGACTCTGGTTGCTCTGAGCATTGAGACTAGAACGTTGAGGGGGCAGACATTGTCTTGTTTGGCTAGTACGGGTAGTTGCACGTACCACATTTCTGGTGATATCCTATGAGAGAGGACAGCTTTCCCAATGAGGGTTAGCAGTTTGAGGGTTCTTCAGAGAGGTTGGACTCTGGGACGAGCAAACTCCTCACATGGTGGCTTGTCTGTGGCAATATAGTGCACTTCAGTGGCTACTTGTGGTTAGTGTTAGTTACTTAATGTCAGACAACACAACACTTTATCGAGGGTCCATCCAAGGAGATTGGACTACGAGACGAGTAGGCTACGGACTAGTCCATGGTACCTTAGTGGTGCTTCAGGGTTGTATGTGACCAATGTTTGTGTGTGGTAGTTGTGGTGTACTGTTTGTAATTGAAAGCATTCAGATACTGTTGGCTATCTGATCTGTACAAAGAGTGTGTGAGTTCAAACTACTTGGTTTTTAATACTCAAGAAAGTTGAGTACTCCGTGCTGCTTTGAATTTTCAACTTGTGTGTGGTTTGTGGACTTGTGTTGGTTCTAGATTTGACTTGGCGGATAGAAGCCACCTCAAGTGTGCATGAGAAATTGCAAAATATGCTTATGGTTTTCAGCTTGAAAAGGAGAAAAATGCTTTCGAATGGCATATTTTAAAAGATTCATGCTTGTTGAGCAATAATGGATTGCTTTGTTGTGGTTTTGTGGCTTCCAAGTGGGGTGCCTATTTTTCAGAGGTTCTTAGTGGATCTTTGTCTATTATGGTGACACATTAAGCCAACGTATTTCACCAATGCATGTCAATGTTGCTTCTTATAGTTTTATAAAGTTGGCTATTGGTTTTTTGTTAAGAGTGTGTGTGTTGGGTGACCTTTTTAGTGGTGACTTATGAGTGTTTTGTTTTGTGTTTTGCAAGTACAAAATAGGAGTAGGATGTTTTGCTAGTGCACATAGAGAGGAGTCTCTCTGCCACACATCATGGGTTCTAGACAAGTATATTGTTCTAGATTTAGTTCTGTTGAATATAGTACTTTATATTATGCATTTGGATTTAGTTTCTAAAAAAAAGATTTATTAGATGTGTGACAACCAAGGTCATTACTGTAACAATCATATTGACTCGTGCAGCCCAGACCTGGTATTCGCACTATCATTATTAGTGGATAATGGTGAGGAGGTGGGGGTAATGTTGATGATATTGTGATCACAATGAATCCTTGCTTTTTTAGAGTGATCACTATTGATATCAAGACATTCTCCTCTATTCCCTTTGAGATCAAAAACCAATTCGAGAACATCTCTCTTATTGGAGTTGGAATCGAGAGAATTCATGATACTAGAAAAAGGAAAAGGTGGATTGATAATAGTTTTGAAAGTGATATCTTTTTCCTAGATGTGTTGTTTGGTTTCATGGGATGGTTGGTGAGAGAGAGGAGTTGAAGAGTTTTAAGGATAAGGGTGAGGGTCCAGAAGATTTGTCCCTACCTTTGGTTGGAGAGGAGAATTGCATTTCTTACCACACTTGTCTCTAACGTCAACATGACGGTTGGCATGAGGGTCAGTTTTTGTAATTCGATCAGCCGTTAGATCTTTTGTGATGTTGTCCAATAATGAAAGCTTGAGACTTTGAATTGGGATAGAGGGTGCACCATCACTAGCTTTATTTGTACCATAAATAACAAAATATTCTACCCCTTGATATCTATTCTCTGGAATAGCAAGAGGACATGAATCCCGCTTGGCAGAATAATTCTTGTAGGGTTTATTGGAAATCAATTTGAAATATATCAAGTTCTTCCACTCCATTGTTTCATCTAGGTCATCTTCTATTGCAATAGCACTACAATCTTCAGCATCTGATGTAGAGAATGCTGCAAGTTTCTCTAACACCTCCTTATCCATGGTCGAGAAGGAGATGAGAAGAACCAATAGGAAAGCTTACATGGAAGAAAGAAGTACAATCAAGAAAGAGAAGAAGCACAAGGACAACGCTCAATCAGACAAGGAAAGATTTTACGGAGGAAGAGACAAAAAAAGAGAATCTCAATAGTGAGTAGGGAAGAGGAAAACCTCACTAGGAAGTGGAGAAAGGGAAAGAATTCCATCAAATGGTTAAAAAAACAAAACATTTTGACCACCTCTCACTAATGGAATTGGTTTTAGCAAAAGAAACTATTTAATCACATGGGAGAATTATTTTCCATCTTTGCACGGTTATCTTCTAAATGCATATGCTTCTCTTTAGACATGGAATTTGGGTCGGGTTGGGCTAACTCGGCCCAAAAAATGGTAAGCTCGTCCAAACCTAGACTGGACCGAGTCTGCCCGTCAAACTAGCCTCGCCGAGCTGACAAAGTCAACCCCTCGATCGGGTACAGCCCATGGCCCGCTTTTGGGCCTGGCTGTCGGCCTAGTGGGTCGAGTCGGGCTGGATCGGTCAATTAGACCAGTTCATTTAAAAATAAATTAAAAATTATTAATAAAGATTATTTTTATAGATAAATTTTTTTAAAAAAATACATAAGATATTCTATATTTTACATTTTGATACTTTTTTGTCTTATATTTTTACATTTTTTTTGTTTTACACTTTTACATCAAGATTTAAGAGCAAACTCACATTCTAAATAATTTTCTAATTCATTTTTAGTTATAATTTTACGTATTTTTCTTATTTAATTTACTTGAAAATGAATTATCATTACTATTACTAACATGTATTCTTACAAAACTAGATATGTGAGTAAGCCCAACGATAGGCCCAAATAGGCCTAGTCTATGGAGTTAAGCAGGCCTAAGTCTTAGGCCTGGCACGACCTACAGCTCAACTTGGGCCTAAGCGGACTCGGTCCATTTTACACCTCTAGTTCTCTTCTTGTTTCTCAATACTCCTTTTTTTTTTTTGAAGTGGTATTTAAATTATAGGATTGATCTCAGATAAGAGTGAATATTTTGTTTTAGAACTATTGGGTGGATGAAGTAATGCTTGCAATTATATGCTTCTTGAATTTTGGTAGTCCCCGCTTCTGAAAGATGCCAAGTTATCAAGTCGATCAGGCAAACTAGCGGACCGAAATATCCCAGAGATAAGGAGGTGGTCTGAGTGTTCCTGAGGCAAGCTTTAATTTATAAGTCCCATGTTATGAGGCTTATTATTACACCACAAAAATCTCTTGTTGCATAATAAAAAAAATTTCGAAAAAAAAAAAAGATGATGAAAGAAGAATGGATTTTGCTGGTTGAGTTTGTTACATAATATCCAAAATCCAAATCACTGCTGCTATTGTAGTTTCCATCTGTAAGAAGAAAACCAACCTACCAGAACACTTTCAAGAGTTCAGCATAAGCACATATGGCTTTCAGGAATTTAGCAATGTTGTGGATATCACACTGTGGAACAGGAAACCTAAAAAGATATGTGGGCTATAGATATGGCCCTGGAGGCGGCGCCGGAGAAGAGGAGCATGGAGCTGGGAGAGGTCCACCGCAGAGGTTCAGATTCCCGACGAATGAGGAGGCGGGGAACCGGCTCAGCGACGTGGGTATTGGTCCGCTGAGACGATTGTAGGACACGTTGAATCCGACGAGCGAGGGGATGTCGACGGCAGGGATTTCTCCTGTGAAATCGTTCTTCTCCAAGAACAATCCCGTGAGGGCCGTAAGGTTGTTGAAAGTGGCCGAGATTCCGCCGATGAGGTCGTTATCGGAGAGGTCGAGGCTTCGTAGACGTGTCAGCCTTCGAGATTTCCAGCGGGGTGTGGCTGGAAAGGCGGTTGGACCTGAGGGAGGGGACCTCGTGATTGGAGAGGAGGGAGATGGTGCCGGGAGGGATGAGACCGATGAGCCCCATGCCGGGGAGACGGAGAGCTATGATGAAGGTCTTGGCAGATTTGCAGGTGATTCCCCGCCATTGGCATGTGGAGGTGGTGGTGGTCTTTGCGAGTGGAGTATTCGGGAGTAGAAGGAGAGCAGTGCTGATTTGTCCTTTATTGGTTCGGAGACGACCACGACGACGGCCGTCGGATGAAAGAGGAGTGGTGGAACAAGGAGGAGGAGGAGGATGAGCCAGTTGAATGAAGGAATCATGGTGTTAACATGTTAGTGAGTAGAAGCGATGGATGGAAGCATGGCTAGGGCATAGGAGGAGTTGGTGGTGGTGGACAACCGGAGATGTACAGTGTGGTGCAGACAATTGCCAATTGGAGACTTGGAAGTAGAGAGTCGAGAAGAAGAGTCATGTTGTGGAGGGAGGAAGATGGATCGTGGACGTGGTTGTTGCTGTAGATGACGGCAATAAATGTGTATACGATTAAACTCAAACACGTTCATTTAATTATCATGTATTTGATATTAAATTCAAACATAATTTATTTATTTTTATGTGTACACGTTCGTTAAGTACATGTTTGACACAAATACACATTTATTACATGATTATATTTTTAATATACGTTTACACATTTACAATAACATTTCCACATTTTATGTATGTAAAAAAATATGAGATAAATCAATAAATCATGAAATCAATATGTTAATAATATTTTTCAACAATATGATAGTTTTTACACTTTATGTACATGTTTTCAATAATATTTTTCAAGTTTCATTATTCCATATTTCATAGTTTCAGTGTTCCTTAACATATGTTAACATCATAAGTCTACAATACGTTACAAATATCCACCATTCAAAATAATGAAAGCTACAATCCATAATTAGAATACAATCAGTATAATTAGTATATTAAGGTTAAATAATTCTAAGTCAATAACCATAATTAGTAATTTAATATAATAAAGTTAAATAATTATTAGTATAATCAAGTCAAATCTATTAAATAATGATAAATAATTACTAATATAATAACATGTACTTAACAAATACTAAACAAGCAATCGTGTAGCATATACATAATTAGGTAACATGTACTTATTAGTTTTTTTCCTTAAAAACGAAAACAACCAATTTAATAATTGTATCATCCAGGTAGATACGATAAATTCACAAGACACATTAAAGGCAAATCCAAACATGGTTATATCATGTCGTGGTTGTATCATATTATCATATCGTATCAAAAATTAACAAGTCTAACTAAGATGACTAATGAATCATACGAGGTGCAAGAATTCTAGGCCAAATATTGTTCAACATTTGACAGCTACAGTGATATATCCATGGGTGTTCAGATTGTGTGAGAATCTGAATTTCTGCAACAAAGTTGCACAATAATGGGTAGCCTTTTGGCAATACATGTTTTATATCTATGGATCAATTTGTTCGTAAATCATTTATGATGTATTATTTGAAAAGTGATTACATAAATAATAATTATTTAATAAAAAAATAAATCTAAAAAACTTACAAAAATAAACTTTTTCAAATTTTTTAGAGGCAAATCCATTAATACAAAAAAAATTAATAATATCTGTAATGAACTAAACAAGCTATTTTTTAATTGAAGTAGATTTACACTTTGCAATCTCCAGTGAGCAGAGACTTTTTCATTGGTCCAAAAAAGGCCACAGCAAAAGACATTACATTCACTAAGCAGAGGTGAATGAGGAGGACCAGGATAAGAGTAGGAAAGTTCATGACATTCCTTCCAATTCCTAGCACACCTCCTATTACTGATCTGGAATGTCTAATTCTGACATCAACATTAATTTTAATAGTTCCTTATGGTCGGGCATGCCAGCAAGCATCTACTCTTGCAATATGTTCACCAAGAGGGTTAGAAGAGTTCATTTATGTCATTACGTTATTCCAATAGTCTTCATGTAGAAGGGATGCTTTTTGAGCAATACGTCGAGCAGCGAGGTTTTCATTTCTAAACACAACAGTACAACACACCTGCCAAATATACCATATGACATTAAGAGCAAGTGCAAGAGCTTTCCACTCAATCTTGCTAGCGCTATATGTGTTGGATGTCCATCCATGTAACCAATCACCAAAAGAAGAGTTAGGCATTAAGTTCCTGTAGCCAAGAGTGGTACTGTGCCAGATATCTACCATGCATAGTCATGCAATGAGAATATGATTAATAGTTTCCAATTGGTTCAAGCAGAGAGAACAAATATCTGCAAAAATTACATGTCTCCTATGAAGAACATATTTGACTGGCACTACATTCCAAAGGCACCTCCAAGCAAGCATAGATACTTTAGGAGCAACCGAGAGGTTACCCAATAGTAGTCTGAAAGAATCAGATATATAGTTCCTATTTGAGTTATTAGATCGATCACCAAAGAGTAAAAGTTGATAAGCGGATTGAGAAGTGAATTCATCACAAAAGGTACCCTCCCAAATAAAGTCATCACTATGATTTACGATTGTTCTAATTTCAATATTGAGAATAGCAAAAGCAACTACTTTATCAAAAACGTGATCAATACGATTTTTATTCCAAATTCTTTCACTAGGTATCATAATGTCATGGACCAATTCCAAAGGAACATTACACAAAGTAGTTCGGGGATTGAGATCATGGCTGAAATTAGCTACCCAACGATCACATTGGATATTAACATGTATAGTACTTCCTTATTGTCCACCTTGAGTGCTTATGTACAAAATTCCTCATATGTAATATTGCACATAAAGTTGCAGAACAATTGAATGGTTTCCGAGCATCCCAGAACTCTACTCCTTTTAGGTATTTAGCTGATAGGATTTAGACCCATAAAACATCCTTTTCATTGATAAACCTCCATGTAAACTTAAAAAGAAGAGTTTCATTTGCATACCTTGATTTTCGAATACCTAATCCACCTTACTTTCAGAGAAGTTGAAAATATTCCCAAGAGGTAAGATGGATAGGCCTTTTCCTTGGATCAAGAGCCCACCAAAATTCTCTTTGAATCTTATCTATTTGTCTACAATTTTTTTTCGGAAGCAATAGAGTACCCATGGCATAAATTGGCAATGCAACAAGAGTGGATTTGATTAAAGTGGTACGTCCTACAAGCAACAAAAGCTTATTCCACTAGCCTGAAAGGCGACTTTGAGACTAAAGAATAAGAGTATCAGAAGCTACTTTAAGAGCACGACTCCCTCCAATGATTACATCCAAATATGGGTCAAAGGGATTCATTAGTTTAACTCTCATGAAGGAAGTGAGTTGGCGACATAGTTCGGCACTATAGTTGGAACTAAAATACAGTGTTGGCATGGTGTAGTTCACCACTTGGCTTGAGATGAGAGAGAAATGAGTTAATAAGGTTTTGATGATGAATACTTCATTCATACATGCCTCTTCGAAGATAATAGGATCTTCCGCAAAAAGTTAGTGCGATACAGCAAGAGCATCCCTAGTAATCTTTATTCCTCTAATCAATTTATGGTTGACCATGTCATGCAACATATTAGAAAATATTTCCATCACAATGATAAAAAGAAAAGAAGATAAGGGACACCCCTAACGAATTCTTCTAGAAGAAGAAAAATAGCCTTCAGATTTCCCATTGATGTTAGTAGAGTAGGTAGGAATGTAGATACAAGCCATAATCAAATTTCTACCATCATTTAATCTCATGCAAGAAAGTGTCTTATCAATGCATCCCCACTCTACTCTATCAAAAGAATTAAACATGTCTAATTTAAGAGCAAACCATACCTTTCCATTTCTCTTTAATCTCATAAAGTCAAAAATCTTTCCAGCTATTATAACATTATCACCAATTTGTCTTCCTCCTATAAAGGCACCTTGATTAAGAGAAATATAATTTGGACGATGCACCTTGAGACTATTCACCATTAGTTTAGTGATAATTTTGTATAATACATTTGTTAGACTTATTGGTCTATAGTCTTGGGGGACAATACAAACTGGAGCATTTGGAATTAATGCACTATTAGTATGGTTCAAATTAGGAGGTAAAGTACCACTTGCGAAGAAGCTCTGAATCATCTTCATGACATCACCACCTACCATACTCGACCCTCTTTGAAAGAAGATAGCACTATATCTATCAGGACCCGAAGCCTTAGTGGGGTGCAAATAGAAAAGGGTTGTCTTAATTTCCTCCTTGCTGGGAATAGTTGCAAACTCCTTCTTATGCTCCTCAGTGACCACCATTTTCCATGGTGTAATAGAATCCAGAATGACACCAGGATGACAAAAGGTAAATAAATCTTGAAAATAATCCACAAACACCTTTATCACCTCATCACGATCAACCAGATATCGACCAATGGGGTTCTAAATACCTACAATATGATTAAGACGTTGTTGGTTTTGAGTGACTACATGAAAAAATTTAGAATTGCTATCTTCATCTTTAATCAATTTCATCCTTGATCTTTGATGCCAATGGGGTTCTTCTGTAGCAAGAAGAAATTCTAGCCTTTCTTTAAGACTTTCTTGATGAAAATCTATTACTATTACTAACATTGGTTTGCATTCTTTTTATTTTTTCAATTAATTCTCAGAATTCTTTTTGCCATGATCTAAACTCCGTAGCCTTCCAAGAAAGTAACCTTGATTGGAGATTAGTACACTTCTTGACAACACTATCATTTGTTTATTCTAGAAGTTCTCAAGCATGTCCTGATAGGAATTGGCACTCAACCATAGCCTCGAACTTAAAGGAGCTCTTTATCTTGGGTTGACTACCTACTAAACATTACTGGATAGGTGAGTGAGTGCTACCTATTACCGGAAGATAATGAACTTGAGCATAGATGAAATTTGTACTCCAATCAGCAAAACAAAGAACTCTATCAATACATTCATGGATTCTTTTGGTACCATATCTTTGATTGCACCAAGTAAATTTGGGCCCATGATAGCCTAAGTTGATCAAACCAACAAAGGCAATAAAGTTCTTGAAATCAATAGTGTGCTACCTGGAGACCGGAGAACCACCTTCTTTATCATCAATATAATAAATAGCATTAAAATCACAAATACAACACCAAGCTAGCCAAAAAGTGAGAATATGATAGAGGGTATTGTCCCAAATAGCTTTCCTGTCTGTTCTTCTGGGAGACCCTTAAACACTAAAACACACACAAGATTCCAGCTAAGAAGAGAATAGTTCACTTCTACAATGATGAAATTACTGCAAGCAAAAGTGACATTGAGATTTACATGTCCTTTCCATAAAAACCATAGCTTGTTAGATCTACCTTTATCTAGTACAATATGGAAGGAAGCAAACTAAGAGCAAGTGGATGGGATTGAGAAAGAGAGGAGTGAGTTTCTAAAAGATATAAGATGCTTGCAAAGACGATTTTTAATATGATGAACAACTAAGGAGCTTCACCCCCCTTGACATCTCCAAGCACTAATAATCATATTGACTCGTGCGGCTCTGGTAGCCGCACTTTCATTGTTATTGGATAATGGTGAGGAGGAGGGGGTAATGTTGATGATATTATGATCACACTAAATCCTTGCTTTTTTGTTGTAGTGATCACCATTGATATCAGGGCATTCTTCTCTATTCCTTTTGAGATCAAAAATTGATTCAAGAACATCTATCATATTGGAGTTTGAATCGAGAGAATTAAGAATCCTGGAAAAAGGGAAAGGAGGGTTGATAATAGATTTGGAAGTGATATCTTTTCCTGGATGTGTTGTTTGGTTTTATGGGATGGTGGGTGAGAGAGAGGAGTTGTAGAGATTTGAGGATAAGGGTGAGGGTCCACAAGATTTGTTCCTACCTTGAGTTGGAGAGGAGAATTGGATTTCTTGCCACACTTGTCTCTACCATCAATGTGGCAATTGACATGAGCGTCATTTTGTGTAATTCAATCAACCATAAGATCTTTTGTGATGTTGTTTAACAATGAAAGGTTGAGACTTTGAATGAGGTAGAAAGTCCACCATCACCAGCTTTATTTGTATCATAAATAGCAAAATATTCTACTCTTTGATATCTGTTCTCTGGAATAGCAAGAGGATTTGAATCCCACTCGACAGAAGAATTCTTTTGAGGAGATAGAGGAATATCTTCCTTAATTTCATTGCTAATTGATACACTATAAGAAAGACCAGCAAACTTGCTATTATCAGGAAAGGTAATTTTGGATTTCTGACTATCTTGCTCTTTCCTATTCTGAATCTCACCATGCTCCCCTATCAGAATGATGGACGACCGGAAGTTGTGACCTAGAGACGGTGACTCTGTAGAATTTTTCCTTGGTTTGGATTGAGAGGGCCTTGTACTTTTGCCAACCTCTGCTTTGATATTATCAAGGATGTTGACTTCCAATAGAAGCTTGTACTATTCGTGAAGATCATTCAAAGACCACAAGGAGATGTAATTTTGAATGCTTTCCCTCTTGAATCACCAATCTATACCATGACCTATTAATCAACAAAAGAAGCAATATTGTGGGAGTCTTTCATACCTCACCTCGATCCTAGATGTCGAATCATCCTGTAATAGCAAAGGAACATCTTGTTGGCTTTTTAGCTAGCTCTCAATTTTATTGATAACAAAACATATTTGTAGCTAATCCTTCTTGATAGGTCAAGAAAATGTCTTTATAAACATTGACAAGAGAAGAAGGAAGAATACTTCAAAAAGGAACTTACATGGAAAATTCATGTCTAAGTCAAATTGAAGAATGAAGATCAAGTAGCGAAATCAAAATAAAATATTTGATCAAGTTCTTATGTAAATGTATATCATATAAATATAATTTGTTATATTTGTAGAAACTTGTAATAATTTCCCAAATACTCTCATACTGCCTTAGGAAAATAGCCTTAACCCTAAACCCATCATTCATTAAAAACATTCCTTATTGAGCTAGAAAAAGGTATTTTGGCATACTGAATATTTTTGATATACCGAATCAGAGCTTTTTGTGGTTCTAGACTAAGAACCAATTCTATATACCGAACCAATTCGACATACCAAATTATTATCCGTTAAAGTAAAAATATAGACGTTAGACACAAAGTTTCTATCCATTATTCTTATAAATAAGACCCTCCATTAAGCTCCAAATACCGACAACCACTAGAACTTCATTGAGAAACCTTTGTAAGAGTATTCTAAGCCTAAAATCAAGTATTCTACTCTTATCCATTGAAAAAAAACTTCAAGCACATTTTCAACCTCAATTCTCTACCATTTGAGCAAAAAACTTCACTTCCACCCATCAACCTTGTCAAGTATTTGGGAGAAGTAAGAAAAGTAAGTGTTGTAATTTTATATTTCTTAAGTCCTCTCTTCTCTGAATGTAAGAAGAGGTATTCGCGGTTTTTGCGGACTCTTGACAATGATTCATCAAGAAAGTGTAACAACAAGATCTTGATCCAAAACAAGATCAGAATAGGAAAACTCTTGAGAGATTCTCGAGGAGTAAACAAGGCTAGAGAGGCTGAACCACTATAAAATACATTGTGCATATCAATTTCTCTCATCTCCTTCTTTGTATGCTTTAAGTTAACATTCAAATCTTTCTTTTTATTTCGTTTGCTAGTTATTTGCTTGAAATTGTAAATTACACTTTAAACTTGTCAAATTTTCTTTATTTCACTATTCACCCCCTCTAGTAAAGCCTAACATCCCAACAATCGGTATCGAGTCTTGTTCATCTAAGTTTAAGATTTAACAATCTTTTAAATATAGCTTTATCTTCTTGTAATGTAGAGAGACAAAACATTTATAGACCACAATTTCTTGATGAGAATAACTATAATTATTGAAAATGTAGGATGACTATTTACTTAAAATCTATAAATCTTGACTTATGGGATATTATTATGAATGTATATACACCAGGTAAAAAAAATATAAGGAATTGAATAAAAAAGAGAAAATTTAGCCATATTAGATGTTAAACAGTTAACCACTTTATTTTTTGATATTAACTAATAAAAATGTAATAAAATTTTAAATTATAATACTTCTCATGAAACATGACATATTTTAGAAGTTACTCATAAAAGAGCTAATCAAATGAAAGAAACAAAGATAAATATACTAGTTCATAAATATGAATTATTTAAAATGAAACCCTATGAATCTATAGGAGACATATTTACTAAATTTAATGAAATCGTCAAGCTTTAAAATCACTTGGAAAAGAATTCCTCCAAAATGATTTAGTTAGAAAGATTCTAAGATCTTTAACTTCGTATTGGGAAAAGAAAACTATCACTATAGAAGAAGCTAAGGATCTATCAACTTATTCACTTAAAAACCTCATAGAAAACCTTACTTCTTATGAAGTACAAATGAAAAAGAAGGAACTTAATGATATCCCAATAAAAAAGAGAATTACACTTAATACCTCTATCGAATCGGATGATTTGGATAAGGAAGATTTTACTTTTGTTACTCTTAAGTTCAAAAAAAAATTTAAAAGAAAGAAGAGTTCAAAAAGAAAACAAAAAGAACGAAAGAAAAATTAACAAAAAAAAGGCTCTCCAAGGCACTTGAGATGATAGTGACACTTCAATGAATGAAAAAAGTTCTTCTGATGGTAAAATTGCTCACTCATGCTTTATGGCAAAATCTAATGAGCTATCATCTTTAGACAATATTGAAGATTTTTTTATGAATGAATTACTTAGTGCTTTTAATGAGCTTTATTTAAAATATAAATCATTGAATGGAAAATACAAAAGTAAAAACAAAAGATTTATTGATATATCTGGTGAGAAAGAATTGATTTCGAAAGATAATGATGATTTGAGAAATAAAAATAGTACTTTTGAATTAGAAAATGAAGTTTTGAAGAATGAATTGAACATCATAAAAGACAGAATTGATACTTTAAAAAATGACTTTGTATCATTGAAAATCAAAAGTGAAAGTTTGCTTAATGATGTTAGTAAGCTTACAATTAGTAAGAAAAATCTTAATGCAAGCAAATATAAAAATGGAAATGTGCATAAAAAAGCTATTCTATATGAAAATGGATTTGTTAGAGCTAAAAATGATGAAAAGTATGAATTTGTCATTAATATAAAAAAATGGATTCCCAAAAAAAATTATGATATGATTCCTAAGATTAACTTTTTTGAATTCAAAATAAAATGGATACCAAAATCTTTACTTGTCTCAAGTAATGTAGGTATTTGAGGGCACCTTATGGTGTGTAAGAACATGGGACTTATTTCATGGATAAATATTGGAATTCCCTTTCCTATTAAATATATATATATATATATATATGATTTTCTATTATTTGTTTAATGAAAAATATTATCATTCCATTCATTTATCATGATTTTACATTGCCTAACAATTCTCTATCAGAGACTAACAATTGGTATTATTCCTTCATATTTATCTCAATTTTTCTAACCTAGTTCGGTCTACCATTTTTGGACCAATCGACTGAAATCTCCTAATTTTGTCTACCATTTTTATACGGTCTATCGAAATAACTGGCAGCTTGATTTTTTTTCGTTTCTTGAGCTTTTTTTTATTTTTGTTTGAAACAATAACCATGGCTTATGATTATACTGATTATTGGTATTTTGATGTCTATTGAATATTTTTTTTCATCATTTATATATGTTTGAATATCTTCAATATGATTGAATACTTGTGTTTGAAGACACCTAGGGAGGAGAAAGTTTATGAGACTATAACTGATTGACTAATATAGATAATCCCATTGAAAAAGCTTGTTTTAAGTTTTTGCAAGGTTTTAAAATTTTATTGCTTAAAAAGAAATTATTTGAATAGAATTTCACTCATCATGTTTTTCTTTAAAAATGTGCATTCCTTGGTTCAATGTACCATTTTAAAACAGATGCCCAATTTTTCATATATCTCCTGACTCGGTCTACCAAAATATACCAATCGACCAATTGTTTTGGCTATTATTTTATTAGTTAATTTTATTTGAGATTTACATATCCATGTTTTATGCTCACATTGATAATTATCATTGGCTTTTTATAAACTTTAAAATATATACATAAATGGACAAAAAAAATTATAAAATATGATTGAACTTGATTAACATATCTTATAATACTTTAGTTTTGGTCAGATTGGATTATGAATTAAGGTGATTCTCTGTCATGTTGATGTTAATATCTTATATTCATGATAAAAATGAATTAAGAGTTTTGTTACTAAAATTTTTATTTTGTGCCTATACTTACTTTAATAAATTTTTTGCTATAATTTGTATGGATGATCATTGAACTAATTTATTTTGCATAAAAGAGGGTGCATACTAAACTTTACCAAATAATTATCTTGACCCATGCTTGTCGATAGGGGGAGTATATTGAATATCTTTATTAAAAAAAAGTTACCTGTGCTTGAATTAAGGGGGAACTTATATGAATATCTTTCATAAGAAATTAATTGAATATTATAAAAGTTGATCTCAATATCTAAAATTTGATC
>JAMKQA010005149.1:0-17008 GCA_024699735.1 Posidonia australis | reverse complement strand
GTGTGGAGACTGTTTAAGTCTTCACAAGTGTATGTATCCTTATTGGGCCTATTGGGCCTGATAAGTCTTTGGGGTGATTTGTGCCCTAATGTTGCACTATAAATAAGTGCTGTAACCCTGTAACAGGGAGCGTGAGAAAACTAGTGAAACCACCAGAAGACGCCCGTGGAGTAGGCTTCGGCTGAACCACGTAAAACCTAGTGTTGTGCTTGATTCTCCATCTCTTCTGCCTCCTTCCCTCGTATTGAACCCCATCACTTTGGCCGCCCACCACTCCACTCAACTCCTCACCCTACCCTTCCTTTCCTCACACACCGCTCATTCTCCAACTATCTAGTAAGACTAGATGTCATTTAAAGACAACCTAAAAACCTCATATGGTATCCAAATAATTGAAAGATCTATCACAAGAAAAAAAAAAGTATAGACTTACATCTAATTGAATGATAATTACACATATCCAAGTTATGTCCTTTAAATTAAATTACTTGTGTAATGATAGTTTCATAAATTGAGGTAATTTGATGAAAGTGGTTGGTTACATGTAAGTCATACATTTAGTATTATTTTTTAATTTCAACCATTATTCATTGAAGACTTGTTTAAACCCTCGTTTTTCCAAAAAATTAGACACTCAATATGGATAGAGGCCATTTTTGGTTTTTTAAAACATTGATTACGATACAAATTTATATTTCTATTACTGAGACATAAGCAATCTTACATAAGTATGAAAGAGAAGCTTTATAAGCATAACATTATGACATTTGTATCACATTAGTTGATTAAAACAATACATTAACATTTCACATAAAACTAACACGGAAAGTGTCAAAACAAGTGTCTTATGTCGAGAACCATCCAACACGGAAGCTTACACAAATAAGATGGTATTCCCAAATCAGTCATAACATATGAAACTAAAAAACTGAATTACATGTGACATACCTCTTCAGTCGAAAGAAGAAAGAAACATGACTATGTTGGAGGAGCAAATGGTCTCAGCCACAAAGAAACAGACTGAAGACGTGCAAAACCATATTGACAAACTACCAAGCAAAGAACTAATACAATGATAATATTTTTAGATTTTTCTGTCCATATTAACTTGCCAACAGCTTAATATGATACACAAGTTGATGATGCAGAAAATGTCTCATATAATCTCAGAATTTTGCCCTGATTGGGCCTCAGTTGGTAGAAAAGGTCAAGAGCCAAGAAACTTCATTGAAACAACCTCCAGCAGAGTAACTCGGCACTTGAGTAAGTCCATCCACGGTCATACCGATCAGACAACTCCTGTCTAGGACAGATATCCAACCTCATAGCCGCCCAGGCTGTTAGAATGCCGAACTGCTCTTAAATCAGCATAGGCCCAGCTGCACTTCACACTGGCCATTTCTGTAAGCCATCATTAGGACTGGTCCAGCCCTGCTCGAGTGACCATCTCCAGTCAACTGTAGCAGCATACCTTTTCAAGATGCAACCATCTCCAATCAACTGTAGCAGTATACCTTTTTGAGATACTCATCCATATCTCTCTTGCAAGATTTTCTGACAGAATCATATTCCAAGCCTTTATTATGCCTACAACAATCATCTGCAGCATCCTGAAGATCTTACACAGATCCTGCTGTGCAGCTTTTCTGACAGTATTGCTCACCTCAGAGACCTGTCAGGCAGACTTTCTTTCTTGCATGGAAGAACGCATCACTTTACTCTGACAACTACACTGACACACAGATCACCCTCCACTCAAGCAAAACTCTCTTCCCAATCTTGAAACACACACCACCACTACTTTCGTCTAAATCTCCCCTTCGGGTGCAGCTAAGGGGGCAGGAGGAGGAGTATCAAGAGGAGCCATCAGGCATCACACCTTGAGTAGATGGAGGAGGAATCGATGGAGGAAGGTCAAGGCATTGTCAGAGATCACCTGTGGACCTCCTCCTCTTTCACCTTCGAGCTCCTCAGTTCACCGGGGTCTCTCTTGATCTCCCCCACCCCTTCGTGCATCAGGATCTCTCCCTCAAGGATATCAACTCCTCTCTCTTAACTTGATCTTCCCCCACTCATTAACTTGGGCATCACTGTTCCCAGCCTATGGTCAGAGGTCCTCTCACCATCCCCCCCTCCTTGTCTGTAGATCATAGCTCCGCAGCTGCCACTGACAGGATGCCACTGCTCCAGCAACCGACACTGCCTTCAAAAGGACGCAAATTGCCACCTCAGGTTCACACCTCCGATGGAAGCTTGCCTCTTTGGTGGCAAGCCTCACTCCCGGGACCACTAGAGTTAGAATCCGGGCCAGTCTAGTCCGGCCTGGTCCAAAAAACAAAGGTCTGATTGGACCTGAATCGAGCCGGACCAGCCCATAGGCTGGACCAGGCTGGGCCTGGAGGGGCCTCTATTGGCAGGCCATGGGCCCAACACGGCTCATGGCCCGTCGGTGGGCCGGGCAGGCCCAGCCCACGATCCTTTTGGTTTTTTTTTTTTTTCCCGAGTCTGCCCGACCCAATCTAATTTACAGGTCAAAATAGACCTACTCTACGGACCTAGCACGTGAGCCTGACACGGTCCACGGTCCACGGTCCACGATCCACGATGGGCCTGACCTGGTCCAGTACATTTCTGAGATCCACTGGCCCAAGCTGTGGTGGACCCGAACCGAACCGGATGGTCCAAGACCGACCCGATCCGATTTTCATATGTAGGGACCACCACCGCTCCTCCCTCGGAACCCACGTGCACACCACCACCACGCCAAGAAGGGGGGAGACCACAAGTAATGACCAAAAATTGAAGCTATCATTCTTGGTATGCCAGTTCGATAAATAAAAGTGAAATTACTTAAGATTTAACTACATAATAATGCCATTTGACAGTCCCAAATTATAATAAACCAGTAACAATATCAATTTTCATTATTTTAACAAGTTGCAGTAAACACATTCAACCTTATCTTGCAAGATCATTATTCATAGAGTTCAAAAACAACCATTGAAAAATGGTCTACAATATTTTTTTTGCTAAGAAAAACTCTTCATGTAGTTTGAAAATAACCACAGAAAAATTAATTGACAGCAATTATCCACAAAAGGAGATAATTCCAGCAGTAGAGATGTAAGAAGAGGAGAGTTTACCCGCATCTCAATGTCTCCAGTGAATGGCAATGTTGCATAAGGTCAGAAACACCTGCTACAGTGATTTTGTTACACCGGCTGCACAGCAACTTCTTGTTATGTTTTACTGAACAGAATTTACATTTACAAGAAGAAGAGGTCTCACATTAACACTTTGATGCTTAATATCAAGAACATGTCTAGTCTCATCTCATTCATCGCATGATCACACTTATAACATCACAGTTTCTTTGTTACGCAAGATGCTTTCTATCAATCGTGGAATTTAGGCATATTATGGCACTTAACTAGATCAGTGTATGACGTTGACTGCATAACAGATTACATCTTCTCCCTGCATTTTTATCATTTAACTTTTAACGCACACTGTTAGTAACAGTTGATGAAAAAGTTTCAGATTATATACCCTGGAAGCCAGGGTAATAAGGTACATCAATTAATTAATGAAATGCCAGTCTGCTAGATAGTCATGTGCACTCAAGTCTTCCAAATAAGAGGCCTTCACATTTACAACGTGTAAAAGCTGAAAATAGCAGTTTACCCATGTGATATAGTAATTATACCTCTAAAAATATATTTACATGAGTTTCTAGATACATTTACAGTCACCAGCCTATGGGCTTTCTCAAAACGTGATAAATACACCAGAAGTTAGATGGCAACTCTCTAGCCAGTTGGCCTGACAGTAAAAGGGAATCTTCTTCCATATGATTCACTTTACTAGTTTCACCTGGTATGGTCATCATTATTGCTCTTGCCCCTTTCTTAGAGTCGAGCTCTCTACCTTACATCATGGTCACTCTCCCTACTGTTGATGCATGTTAGTTAATCTGATCCATTAACCAACATGCTTTCATGATAAATCTACCTACATGTTGCTGCTAGTCTACTAAGCCTCCTGATGCAGACAGAAGACTATGGATCAAGATATGGAAGTCACCATGAAAATTTCGATAAATTAAGATAATTCAGGATGGGATATTATATTTATTACTATTAGATTTTATTTTATTTACTTTCAGAAGTAAATTTCATATTTAAATTTAGATTAGAATTAGGATAGAATTAGTTTTGAATAGTGTTAGTAGTAGTATGTATATATATATAGATATAAATATTAGAGTCTTATCTTAGACTTAGGGGTAAATGGATATCCGTTTATGTTAAGATATCTAATACTCATCTATATATTTATAATCTTGTTTATCTATCAATAAACAACTTGATTATCTTTTACCACAAGGTATCATAGCCCAGGGAAACACCCTAGGTAGTCGTCCAACACCACTAGCTAGCCATCGGCCTCCTCCATCAAACCTCCTCTTCCACCACCGATCAGCCACTGTCGACACCTTCTCTATTGCCGACCACCCTAGGACACCCCTCCAAGGCTGCCAAAAAACCTAGCAAGGCCTTCTAGGCCCATCGGCAGCACTGGTCAGCCAGCCGGTAGGCATATTCAGGCCTTTCAGGCCTGTTCCCACCCCTCTTCAGCCATCTTCTAAGTCTTTTACAGATTCAATCTTCGTCTCAGGGTGCATGAGAGGGGGATTTAGGATTTTCTTGGGGAGGAGAAAAAGGGAGAAAGAGGTAAGCTCCTCCTCCTCCTCCTGCTTCTTCTTCTTCTTTCCTTACCTTATTACATGCTTTGATCTTCTGGAGTTTGTGATGTTACCTGCGAGGCTGAGGATTTGAGGAAGGCTAGAGGGAGCTTTGGGGAGAAACATACTAGAAGTGGAGCACTGGTTATGAGGCTTGTTTCGGGTGCAAGATATACACTTATGTAAATTTTACCTTAGTTGTTTGGTAGGTAGTTATTTCTATGCATGGTTGTGTATGGTTGTCTTCCCTACCTTTGTGTGATGGCTTTATATTTTTTGAGGGTTGGAATGCATGGTCTGTGGGAGAGCTTTTGCATAGATTGTTTGTTCAATCCATTGGACACAAGGCCTGGTGCATCCAACATAGGATGCACAGGATGCTGTGTCCAACACCTGTTGGTATCAATTCAATGAGTTCACCCTATCATGGCATGCCTAATTGTTCCAGTAAGTGATATATGTTGCATTGTTGGTGTGAATTCAATGAATTCACCCTATTATTATAGCATGCCTAATTGTTCTTGTAAGTGATATATGTTGCATGAGGTAGTAAATAAGTTTACTTAGCCTTATTAACTAGTTTCCTAATTACCTCATTGTTGAGGCATGCAAATTGGTGAAAATTTGATAAAAGAGGAACCCTGGGATGTAGGACGCAACCTTGGCTACGTCTAACATTGGACGCAATACATTATGCGTCTTACATCCCAGGTAAAGATTTAAATAAAATGGTGGTTTAAATGAACTAGGGAATGGTTAGTAGGCTGTGTATAGTGTAATTAATAATAATTAACCACATCTTGACCACAATGAAATAACTAGGGTTTAGAATTAATTTAGTAAGGTTGAGATTAAGGTTTGAGTGTCTGAGTTATTGATGCAGGCTATGTTGTGTCTAACATATGATGCAGCATAGTATGCGTCTTACACCGAGAACTCTATTTTTTTGTGATTTTCTTGGTTTAATTGATTGATAATGAATATAAAAGATTTGGAAAAATCATTAGAGATAGGTAAAAGATTACCTAAAAAAAATTAGTAGGATCCATCCACATAGTAAATAGGATGAAAAAAAAAACTATATAACTTAAAATGATTAAGTTCTCCCTTAATAGTTTAGAATGAATAACAGGAATCAAGATGTGCACTTAAAACTAAGGTTTAGGTAATCTTGTGAGTATATAGTGCACTAGGGTAAATACCCAATAGCACTGTCTGGTGGTGTTTGTCACTAATCTGATTGAAATCCCGAGAGACTCATATTAGCAATAGAACATAGAGTTCTAGTTGAGTTTTGTATGGGTGTCTAGTCTTGGAAGTCTAGTGGGACTTCGAGACTATTACTTTAGTTTTGGTGTGATTGTTTAAGTCTAACAAAAGAGCTGTCAAGGCTTTGTTTTGAACTATGATTTTCAATTTTCAATTTCGTGTGGTTTTGGCACTATGTTTTGTGGTATTTCTGGAAAGATATTCAAATGAGTTTGAAATAGAGTTTGAAAAGCATTTTTGGGACAAAAGAAAGGTGTATGCTTACAAAGGTTTAAATGATTTGCAAAGGGAGCTATTTGATGGATTTTCGTACTATTTCTGCAGTCTTTGAGACGATTCCAAAAATGTTTTGAAAATGATATTCCAATGAAAGGATTTGGAAAAAGCGACATGCATTGTTTGCATAAGGTTTTGAAAGCATTGTTTTCGGAGTTTTCTGGTTGCTGAGGTCGAGAAACTGACGATACATGTCGCCAAGACCAGAAGGTGTGACGACATCCTTAAGTGATCAGACACCTCACCTATGGTGAGGCTAGAGACTAAGAGATTGAAGTAAGTTTTTATCAGATCCTATGAGACTCATAAATTGTCGCTCACGAGGCCAAGAATGAGATCCACGGATCGAGGACCGACTGAACTTGGAGGTATGATATTCCATTTGTTTCAGGTACCAAAGACCTAAGGTACTAACTGTACACAGAGATACATGACAGCAGGCCATAGGGTATGAAACCTCTATGCAACTAGACATGACACCCTGGTTAGTACGAGTGCGAAGACTGAAGCTGAGAGGTACTGATTGGGCCTAGGGTTGTGAATCCCTAAGTGTTCGAACACCAAGGGACGTTGTAAGGATGCACTCCGTACGTGTTTGTGTGACTTGAGAGCCATGATTGTGTAAGACCTGTGGGACGATGACAGGTGAACTCCTATACGGGATGGTTCACCGCGACAATGCAGACACCATTAGTTGTACCTCGATGGACTACTTGTGGCTAATGTCGGTTGCTCGACATCGGGCAACACGACATGGAGGCTACGAGCCAAGACGGACAAGCTATAGATGTCTGTGGCAGTGCAACCACACATCAAGGATTTTGGGTAAGTGATTAATATAATTTAATTTGTTTTAATTATTAGTACTTTAATTTGTATTATAGAATTTAGTTAAAGATTAATGTGATTAATGAAAAAAAAATGTAGTTAGGTTTTAGGTGTAACGACTAGGAGTCGTTACAGGTAGGGGTGCAAACGGATACAGTATATTCGTAAAATATGCATATCCGTATTCATTTATGAACGGATACAGATATTGATATCTGCCTAGGAACGGATACAGATATAGATAGAGATATTGTTTTTTGAATTTGAGCGAATACGAATACGGATATGTCTTTTGAATTTTCAATGGATACGAATATGGATATCCGTATATGTATATGTATGTGTATATATATATATATATATATATATAGAGAGAGAGAGAGAGAGGATTGGGATCAGATGCATCTTATCTCAAAACACCTCCTAGATGAAGCTTCATCTTTGGCCATTCATCATATCTGTACATATCTTAAAAAAAATATAAAACCACAAACCACAAATAAGTGGTTTTGGATTTTTTGAACCTCCAAATTCAAAACAATTTTATTGGAAACCGTGTCACATTTATTATCCATTACACTTTCCGTTAAACAAAACCCAAAAAACCCTCCCATTTCCTTCACTTCTTCTTCCCCCACTAATTCCCTAATTCTTCCCCACTGAAAACAAAAAACCTCTCCATCTCCCTTCGTCTCAAAACACATTCAACCCCCCCTCCATCTTCTTCCTCCTATTTCGTCACTTCTGTTAGGGTTGCCATCGCTATTAGACTGCCAATGGTGCTTTGAGGAACGTTCCCGTTGGAGCTGGGCGGAGGAAGGCAACCAAACCTCCAATTCATGCTGAAAGTGGAGGTGTTTTTGGGTTCATGTTCTTCCCTTGCTCTCAGGAGTGTCATCCCTGTTTCCAGGAGGAATGGGAGCAGAGTCGTTGCCATGGCACAAAAGGCCAACGAGGTGGTGCTGCAGGTCAATAGGGTTCAAGTGATGTCGCAGTCCAATAGGTTCTTGTTTGCCTGGAGGAGTTGCCTTAGAAATCTTCAGATGGTGTTTTTAGTCGCCAGTTTGCCTTCGTAATCATGGTCGTCGACGAGCTGATCCCAGCAACGACACAGGTGAGGTGGTCGTCGATCTTGTACATCTTGTCGACTTGGAGGTCTGGAGGAGCTTCGAGGTCACCTTCTTCTCGCCGACGAGGACTACGCCGTCACTTGAGAGGACCCCGATCGCCGACCCTTACGTTTCTGATGGCTTCCATCATGTATTCCACTTGGTACAGGCGACCCTCCGGGGAGAAGATCATCGTGCGACTGTCATACCTCTGAGAGATCCTCTTGGGTTTTGCTGGAGAATGGAAATCAAAATCAATAGAAGAAGAAAAACACCAAATCAAGAATAGATCAATTGTCGTGGCAAGGGTTTCCGATTTAGGGATGCAATCACAATAGTTGGAAGAAGAAACAATAACTATTCAAACAAAAAAGTTTGACAAAGAAAAGAGTATTTTATGGAATAAAGTATGGTGAAGAAAAGAATTTTTATAGAATAAAGTTTTCGTTTTACGGAAAAAAAAATTTGTTTTAAAAGTTTTTGTTAAAACATTTTTGTTTAAAAAAAAACATACATGAACTTTATGGAATGAGACAGAAACCACTATATTATCTCATAACAAAGGATTACAATCTCCTATATATAGGAGAAGATATACTTAACCCACAAACAACCTATTAATTGTATAACATAAAGATCCATATAAGGATCCATTTATTCTAACACTCCCCCTCAAGCTGAAACATCTAACATACACAGCTTGTTACATAAATGGATACGAAGAAGAAGACTTGATTTAAAAAAACATACTAACAGAACAGTCGGACTACTGCATCAACACGTGGACTTCACAGGTCCACACAACGAAGACGACGTAAGATCAGAAACATCAATAAGTAGCTGAACTATTATACCAACACGTGTGGACGTGACATGTCCACACAACGAACACGATCTCAGATCTGAAGACCGTCGAAGACAAGTATTTTTTTCCTCTCTTCTTCTTCTCACACATTCTTTTCTCCTCTCTTTTTTCCCCACGTTCTCTCTCTCCTTTTGTTTTTTTTCTTCCTTTCACTTTCTTTTTTCCCCTTTCCTCTATTTTTTCCTTTTTACTTCCTTTTTTTTATTTCTTTCACTTTTTTCCCCTTTCTTCTTATTCTCCCGTTCTCCTCTCCTGCTCGTTTTCTTCACTTTTCACCCCAAGAGCAGCAACGCGGACGACGAGCAGCAACACAGACGACGAGGACGACGAATCCGACGAAGGAAGGCGACGACGACTGGGCTGGACGATGGTACGCATCCTCTCCCCCCTTCTCCCTCTCTTCCTACATCCTCTCCCCCTTCCTCGACGGCGACTGTGCAAGACAACGTCAGCGGAGGCCTGGACTGGCCTGAACGATGGCTGAAGGAGGGCCGACAACACGTCTGGAGGGCGGAGGCGGCAGGGAAATGGGCTGGAGACAACGACGTCGACGACAAGGCTGGAACGGCGTTGGAATCCCTGGACAAAGGCCCTCGAGTGGCCTAAGACGACGAACGACGGCTTTGGGGGCTGGACTAGAGGGGCAGGAGGCTCCTGACAGCGAAACGGGAGGGCTTGGAAGGACGGAACGGGGCTTACGGGAGCAACGGACGGCCTGGACGGAACCTTACGGGACTAACGGATGGCCTAGATAGGAGAGGACAGGGCCGGTGGCAACAAAACAACATAGATCTAGGCTTTGTATAGGAAAAGGGGACAAGAGAGGGGGGGTTTTCGTATGGATCCGCCGCCGCCAAAGACGGAAGTCTACCGACGGTGGCGGCAGCTACTGTGCACACACCCTCTCTCTCTTAAACCCTAGGTTTTTTTTCCCTGTACTCTGATACCATGTAGAATGAGACAGAAACCACTATATTATCTCATAACAAAGGATTACAATCTCTTATATATAGGAGAAGATATACTTAACTCACAAACAACCTATTAACTGGATAACATAAAGATCCATATAAGGATCCATTTATTCTAACAAACTTAAAGAATGGCTAATTACACAAAAAAAAATTAAAAAATAAGAAAAACAACAACTATCAATCATTCTTTATCTAAGTCAAATCAATGAACTAGGTAGTGTTATAACTTCAGTTGTTGTTTTCTTAAAATATAATAAAATTAAAACCAATTATAATAGAAAAATGGAATTAAAGAAATAAGTTACAATGTAACTGTAAAACCATGATGTAATAGTGAAAAGTGATAAAGAAATAAGCTAGAGAACATCACTTGAATGATATTTTTTAAAATTTTTTTAAAACCAAAACTTTTTAAATCAAAATTTTTTTCCCATGAAACAAAAACTTTTTTTAATAAAACGAAAACATATTTTCATAAACTCTTTAATTAAATAACACTAACATATTAAAAAATATGTAAAATCCTTATTATTCCCAAAATCATTGGTAATCGGATTAATTATTACTATCAATAACAACAATTAATAAACTATAATCTCTTTCTTATTATCCTTTAAAATACAAAATAATAGCGAAAAGAGATGAAAAACAAGTTAAGGAACATTACTTGAATGATTTTTTTTAACGAAAATCTTAAAACAAAAACTTTTTTTCCATGAAACGCAAATTATTTTTCATGAAAACACTCTTTCATTAGAGAACACCAATATAATGAAAACCGTGTAAAACCCATTGTATGTCCAATATCATTGATAACAAAAACAATTATAGCTACACTTTATTCAATAACAGTAATTAATTAACTATATTCTCTCTTAAATTAACTTCCACAACACAAAACCACTATTAATAAAAAGGATATTTTTTTATTAACCCTAGAATCAAGATCCAATACCTATAGAGTTACGTCATTTTGAAGTAAAGTACACTAGATAAGTTACTATATATATATATAGAACTTTTAATATCTTTAACATCTAACCATTAAATTAAAAATCTAAACCGTTAGATATGATTCAAACTAATTAAAATGTCTGTTTATAAAAAATCAAGTGATTTTGAAATTTCTAAGTATTAAATTTAACATGTACTTGTTATAGCCTATAATGAACCATTGAATTTGATATGAATAGATCTATATGTTATAAGTTTCTAAATGATATAGATTTGAGTGTGTACCTAATTTAGATGATATATATTAAGATCTATGGATTACATTTTAGTTTTGAAACTTCTAACTTAGAGATTTAGTGATTCTTGCTTTAAAATTGTTGAATTTTTATATGAATAAATATGTATATTAGGAGTTTCTAAATGATGTAAATTTTGACATGTGTCTAATCCAAATGACGTAGATTACGATCCATAGATTACATTTTGATTTTGTCAAATTATTTATCTACTTTACGAGAATTTTACTTTGTCACTTATAAGATTTTACTAACTTTAATTAACAAAATATATTATAAAATATGAAAATTTTTTATTAATCATTAATTAATTATACATCCATAATGGTGAAATATTAAAATTTGGATTTATAACTTCATCTCTTTTTGGAAAAGGTAAGTCTAACCTATCATTATATCTAATTTATTTTTATTTTTGATATATATTATTTTTATTTCATATATACTAAATAACTTAAAATATATAACTATATGAAAATCTTATTGATGGTTTGATTAATTATGCAATGTGTATATCGTCATATCTGTTTTTATATCCGACTTTATCTATATCTTTAATCCGTTCTAAATCTGTATCTATTTTTTGAGGATATGAATATAAAATTTTCTTGTCCGTATGATATCCATATCCGTATCTATTTTCGTATCTGTATTTCGAAAACGAATATGGATATAATAACACCCATCCGTACCGTATCTGATCCGTTTACACTCCTAGTTACAGAATACGTGATATCCACACGTGTTTGCACCTCCAGACTGTGTGTTTCAATTACTGGACGGTGTTTGTACGACAGATAGGTTACTATTCCTATTGTTTTGTGACCAATCAAATCATTTATTTGCATCAATCCCGATGACGTCTTGTGAATCATTGGCAAAGAATCTGGGTAGACCTCATTACCAATACTGTAAGCGTCTGGGTCACTGCTCTAAGAAGTGTTGAGACAAGTTTGACAAGCTACAATGAACAAATACCACCACCACTAAGTCATCTTCTGTAATGGCTAGACTATTACGATATCTCAAGCTGTTTGCTAGCGGTTTCTACAGCTTCAGACCACTAATTCCTCTACCATAGCAACTCATGTTTTCCATTTAGGTACAAGTATCACTATGATTGCTTCTAAGGATAGTTTCTAGATCATAGTTTTTGGAGCTTCTTCTCACATGTCAAATTCACAAGACCTTTTCACCTATTTGTTTACCCTTTCCAATATACCCTCTGTTATGATTGCCGATGGCCATTCATGTTCTATTTCTAGCAAAGGAGTAGTTCAAGCTTCTCCCATATTAAACTGGATAATGTTCTTTACGTACCAAATTTTTCAGTAAATTTATTATTTATTAATGCCCTTACCACTCAATTAATGTGCTCTGTGACCTTCTTTTCCTTTCATTGTCCTTTTTAGGATTTGTAGATGGAGCAGAAGATTAGTTTGGACCGTAAACGTGAAAATAGTGTGTACTTGCTTGTTTGGGACAAGATTCCATGTTGACTACAGACACTTGTATCTTAATTGGAGTCATCTATCTTGTGGCATTGTCGTCTTAATCATCCGTCACTTTAAAAGCTCCAGTAAGTCTTTCCATGGTTGTTTGTGTTATCCTTTGATTGTGAATCCTGTCAACTGGGTAAACATCACTATGTTACCTACAACCGTCAACATTTAGTGCTAAGTTAGAATTTATTTGATTTGGTTCATTGTGATGTCTAAGGTCCAAGTTGTATTCAGTCTGTGTAAAGTTATAAATACTACATTTGTTTATTAATGACTATTCTCGTATGTCATGGGTATACTTGTTGAAAGATCGTCTTTAAATTATGCTTGTAGTACAACAGTTTCTAGTAGAAATAAAAACTCAGTCATCTGTTACTCCAAAATATTTACAAACCGACAATGTACTAGAATTTGTTCAAAAAGATTTTCTATCTCTTTGTCGATCATTAAGAACAATACATCAGACCACATGTCCACATACTTCACAACAAAATAGTGTAACAGAAAGAAAACATCAACATACCTTGAATATTGCTCACACCATTATGTTGTAAATAAAAGTACCAAAATACTTATGATTTGATGTTGTTCTCACTATTGCCTTTCTAATAAATAGGATGCCGTCCAGGCCTTTGTGATGAGATAACTCTGTCCTGAATACAAGATATTCCCCTTGTCACCACGTATATTTGGGTGTATCGTCTTTGTACAAGATTTGTCTCCTGGTCTCAACAAATTATCTCCTCAGTCCATAAAATGTGTTGTTGTCGGATACTCTTATACACAAAAAAGATATCATTGCTTCCATCCTTCCACTAAGAGATATTATGTGTCCGCTGACATTACTTTCTTTGAGTCTTAAGTATATTTTGAATCGAATGGGGTACAACCTGAATGTATCTCGTTGCCTACTCTTATCCCTACAGATGGCCACTCTGATAGTACAAACAATCATGAACATTATCCATTGTAGATTTATTATCGTCGTCAGCAGTCTCTTCTGCCACTTTCGACTGAACCATCCTCAACCATGACTGCAAATTCAAACATCCTTGACTTCACCACATCAGAGTGATCCATTTATTGCACTGTGAAAACGTAAAAGATCCTCCATTATCTATCCAATTTCTAATTTTATGTCCTATGATAACCTTCACCCCACCTTTTGCAGTTTTGCTCTGTCTATTTCTTCTGAGTCTATACTCAGGAACTACCAGGAAGCTATTCAAATACCACACTGGAAAGCAACCAAGGACGAGGAAATGGAAGCATTACAATCACATGATATATGAGAAATTGTGACATGTCCTGTAGGAACAAGCATAGTTATTTGTCGATATGTGAAGTATAAATCAGATAGCTCAGTAGATCGCAATAAGACTCGTTTAGTGGCTCGTGGTTTCTCATAGACATATAAGATTGACTATCATGAGACATTTTCATCAGTAACTCGTTTCAATTCCATCGAAATATTACCATTTGTGACAATTAATCAGTCATAGAAACTATTTGATATTAAGAATACTTTCTGGTGTGACGACTTAATAGAGCAAGCTTTTATAAAGCAACCTCTAGGATATATTGCTCAGGGAAAAAATATAGTGTGCATGCTCAAGAAGACTATTTGTAACGCCCCGATCCTGGACACGCTACCATAACACAGTATCAAGTATAATTACACTAATTACAGAAACATCAAATAACTGTAACTAAGGCTCACCTTCAGAATCACAATGTGCGGCTAGAAGCTCCAACTCCTGCACCGGAACTCGACTGCACACGGTCTGCACCTGAAAACCAAATAGCACGCTTGAGTGACATCTAAGTCACTCAGTACGCGCCTCAAAACATATAAACCACAAAACTTCGGCAAAACCATAAATCTCATTTTTTCAAAGCTTGGTTTTCTCTTTTTGAAGAATCATCCTTTCCGTTATTAAACAATTGCTTAGGAATTCAATCTCAATCCATGTTTTTTCAAAAGCCATGTTTCCTTTTCTTTTCTCAAAACATTTGGAAATTCATTACAAAACCACTTTTTCCTACAAAACATTCCTTTACATTTCTTTCAAAAACCTTTTAGAATTCATTTTTTCCAAAACATTTCCATTTCTAATATTTAGGATTTCTTCCCAAAACACACTTTCAAATTCACATTTCTGATCAGATCCAGTCTAAAACACAATACCCCATTAGGCTCAAAATCAAATCATAAACACTGGCTCGCAACTGTTTAAAACATCATCATTTCTTTTCAGGATTTTAGGATCATTTCATCAGTCCAATCGTTACCAAATCACATTTCACTTTCTTTATTCATTTCCGCTTTTCTTTACTATTGTTACATTGATCAGGGGTAATCAGGCACACAAGTAGTAGGCAAGGACATCCTTCCCTTACCTTCCTACACTGCTGCGATGAAATTCCCCGTGCGAGATGTCACCGCCCCGGCCAACCGGCCTCAATTTCATTTTCATAAGTACACAGTGATACATCTCTATCTGACGCCCCAGTCGGTGACCAGAACAACTAGGTCCAATGACTCAGGCTCAGCCTACACCGTCGATGACCCGAACAACTAGGTTCAAAAACCCAGGCTCAGCCCACACTGCTACGAGCTCGGTGATCCGAACAACTTGGTAAAACGACCCAAGCTCAGCCTACACCGTCGATGACCCGAACAATTAGGTATGAAAACACAGGCTTAGTCTACACCGTTATGAGCTCGGCAACCACATTATTAGTGTTCCATTTCAAAACCATTTTTCATTTCATTCCATTCTTCTCGTTGCAGGACTCTATTTCCTTGCAACACTTGATCCTAACTCAAGCCATGAAAACCATGCTTAAAGTCATAAATTGGGTCTCATACCCAAATCCACATAAAACCATTTTTTTCATTCATTAATAGGGTCTAAAACTCAAAACCACACCCAAATCCATTTGTTTGGGGTTCCACATGCCTCCATGTCATTACATAGGAAAACATCATTCATATAAACCCATCATACCATTAAAATCATTTAACATTCATTAAAATTCACATTTTTACATCCCAAGTTCAGGGCAAAAATGGCATACCGAATTTTCAATTCGGTATTCCGAAATTTCCAGTTTTGGTATACCGAAAATTTTTGATATGCCGAAACCCCCTGTTTCGGTCGACCAGGTGTTTTCGCTCTGCCGAAATTAGGTATCTGGCTTAATCTGTCAGGATTTCGACATACCGAATTCCTCGCAGACAGGACACACCCCTGTTCCGCAGCAGAGGAATTCGCCCAAAGTGGGAGTCCCAATCGGAGCCCTCAAACATACACCAACAATTTCCATAAAATCATTGGGTGTAGATCCTCAAGTCTACTTCAAAACCCCTCAAACCATTCATGATTCCATCAACCACACAGTTCAAACGAAAATCAAAAAGGGAAGGGCTCAAGAACGGCTACTGTAACCTTCAACCCTAAAATCACATTTTCCTCACAAACATCAATCCTAACCGCATGATATCTACATTCTCATGCTATACATCACATTCCCATTTATTTCATGATTTTTCTACAATTTAACATGCATTATCTTGATTTTCCATGCCATTTACCTACTGTTAACAAAACACTAAACAAAGGGAGGGGAAGGGATCGCGTACCTGGCTCAGTCCTCCTGCAAGCCTCCTCGCGCCCCGGTGAAATCTCCTGCGCCAGCGGAACACCACGAGCGGCTCACACCACCTCCTCGGTTGCACCCGCTCCTCTTTCTCTTCTCCTCTTTCGGTCACCTTCTCCTCTCTCTCACGCCTCAGCCTCCCTTCATCCTCCTTCCCACTCGCGTCGCGTCGGTTGCCCATCACGTCGGAAGAGACGGCGAGGCACGGACTGACGTCGTTGGTGGCACGGGTCGGAGAAGGGAAGGAAGGAGACGAAAAATGGTGCAGGCTCGTGAGAGGAAAGGAAAAGAAAGGAGAAAAAAAAGAAAAAGAAAGGAAGAAAAGACAGGCACACGAACCGAGGCGACTGTGCATCCTTAAATTGAACTCCACATTGGTCCCAAATCACAAACAGGCGCATAGACAACCAACCACAAGCTCACACAAACAAGAAACAACAGATTATCTATTAATAAACCATTTAAATAATATCACAATTAATTACATGATTTACAAATAAAAATGGATAATCAGACCCAGATGTCACA
>JAMKQA010005148.1:0-27659 GCA_024699735.1 Posidonia australis | reverse complement strand
CCAGAAGCAAATCGGGTCGAGAAAGCAAGCAAAAACATATAAAAGCCTGCTGTGTGCTACTGAAAACAGGCCAATGAGCTTGTTTGGTGCGCCAGACTAGTGCTCTAGTCTGGTGCGCCCCCTTTGTGTGTCCAAAGGAAAATCCAGAAGCAAATCGGGTCGAGAAAGCAAGCAAAAACATATAAAAGCCTGCTGTGTGCTACTGAAAACAGGCCAATGAGCTTGTTTGGTGCGCCAGACTGGTGCTCTAGTCTGGTGCGCCCCCTATGTGTGTCTAGGTGGGCCAAGAAAACATGTTGAGGGAAAAACAGAAAGCCACGCAAAACCAAAACATCAGAGGATGCACTCTGGAAAAGGTATGCAGTATAGAATCATTCTGTAAAACTTGGAAAAAACATGTATTAAAAGTGCAAGAAATGCAAATGCAAAGACCTTGAGCTCAAGGGCTGGTAGCCTCACACAAAGTCTCACCTATTTAAGCTAGAATGAAGAAGTAGGATTCAGTCAGGCCACTGGATCATGGGCTGATGCACAAGTCTCTCCACGTAGGAGTAAGGTGCAATCGGCCTACCAGATTCAGCCTAGGACTGAATATCAAAAGTGGAGAAAACAATCCGATCTAAACTGAAAGCATGCAAGTGAAATCTCAAAATATCATAGAATCAGCCATAAAAGAAACAAGCTTAAAGCCTTCGATAAAGCCATGCAAACAAAGATGCTAATGCGAGTGCTTTGCTCTCTGACCAGTCTGGTGCACCTGCTTGGTGCGCCGGAGTGGTGCTCTGTTGGGTGCGCCTGAGTGGTGCGCCCTAGAGAGTCTGGATCAGACTGCACTCTGATCCAGAGTCCATCCCAACAGAGATATAGGGCGATTCATGCTAATGTAGATGGGTTCATGCCATTATTAAGAGCTGAAAATATGATGAGGATGCACACGATCAAGAATCATCATGTAAATCATGTATTCAAAACCAAAATAAGTTGATGGGTTTATGTATGAAAACATGCAAAATGCCAAGAAATAAACAAGATATGGGTAAACCCACTCAGAACACATGTAAATGATGATCATATAGTGCATATCTCTATGTGCAAGAACATATAAGTGCGTGGCAAAGAGCTATGTGCAAGGAAACAGTAAAAAGAAGATAACTCATGCAGATTTATGCTAGAAACAAAAGTATAGATTTGCATGGAGATCATTTGTCAAAGAGAGCAAACATGTTTATCATAAAACTTCGTAAAAACATGGAATAAATCAAACCATATGTAAGATTTCGAGCATGCTTTATCAGGTTTCTAAAGTGAAATTTAAAGGAGAAAAAAGAGGTAGAAAACCTACATCTCAAGATGTTCCTTCTTGAAATATCAAAGATAGAGAGATCCTTGTTTCTCTGGAAGGACCAAGGATGCTTTGGGAAGCAAGGGAGTGCTCCAGAAAACGAATATATGCTGCTGGAAAGAGGGTATAACTTGTGCAGGATGCTTGCTCAGAACATAAATGCTGAACTCAGGGTTTCTAACCTCTCCTAATGGTTGCCTATGGGTGTCCTTATATAGGATTTTCTCATGGGTAACTCATGGGAAGGCAGGGAGCCTCGTTGATGAAAAGCCTGGAAGATTCCATGGCATATTCGTTGCTAGAGGTAACAGCCATGGGAGGTGGAAAGCTAGCAGCCCGCAGCCTGCGAAATGTCTGGGCGCTTGGGATGTGCGTCAGGTATGTGCGTCTGGCATGTGCGTCTGGCATGTGCGCCTGGCATGTGTGCCTACTAGGTGTGCTAGGTAAAAGTGCTGGCTAGATGTGCTAGGGAGGTGTGCTAGGTAAGTGTGCTAGCTACGTGTGCTAGGGAGGTGTGCTAGCTAGGTGCTCTCTCCTGCCTATCGGGAGTTCTAGTTGGGCGGCAGGCTTGCTATGGGTTTAGGATCGGTTCAAGGGTTAGCCACATCCAAAGCAACATTTGGAGTCTCATCAATGAGTCACCTCAAAATCGGAGTGTCTACAGATGCCCCTCCCTGAGCGAGGTCGAGGGACGAAAGGAATCAAGACCGATGCTCAGGGTTGACAAGATACCCCCATTTTAAGGTTACAGAAGGATGGTGTTAGCTATAGGCAGTAAGTCACTTATCCGGCGGATGCACCGAAAGTCATGACTTGTTGCCAAATGCAAAATGCGTGCACCTACTGATCTAAATGCTGGGGATGTAATGCTAATGCGAGATGCCAATGCAAAAGCCGATGCAAAACTAATGCTAATGCTGAAAACACAGGGCAGAGAGAACTCTACCAGCAGAAGAAACACTAGCAAGGAAATGATAAGTTGTCGGACTCATCAGCCGGATTATGAGGTTATCAACGAAAGAGACGGGATATGACAAGCTAATCAAGTCTTGTCAACCCAGTAGCCTGACAGCGTGACGGTTGTCTACCGAGTAGTTGGGTATACCATCCCAAGAGAAAAAAGGGGGGCATGACAAAGAGATTATTTGCCAAGCAAAGCAGGGCCCGGTCCGCATGGACCAAAGGCGAACAAAGAGATTTCGCGCTTGCGAAAACTCAAAAGAGAAAAGCAAAAGGACCATGACCGCCCGGTCAGAGGGTCAAACAACTAGAATCCGTGCCCGCGAAATCTAGAAAAGAAAACAAAGACCACCATGACCGCCCGGTCAGAGGGTCAAGCAACTGGATTTCCTGCCCAGGGAAATCGGAGGAAAGGGCTACGACCTTGACCATCTGGTCAAAAGGTCGAGCCACGGGATTTCCTGCCCAAGGAAATCCGAGAAAGGGGCTAAGGCCTTGACCATCTGGTCAAAAGGTCAAGCCACGGGATTTCCTACCCAAGGAAATCCGAGAAAGGGGCTAGGACCCTGACCATCAGGTGAAATGGTCGATCCACGGGATTTCCTGCCCAAGGAAATCCGAGAGAGGGGCTAGGACCCTGACCATCTAGTCAAAAGGTCGAGCCACGGTATTTCGTGCCCAAGGAAATCCGAGAAGGCAAGGACTTTAACCGCCCGGTCAAAGTCAAGCAAGCTGGATTCCGCACCCACGGAAATCCAAAGGGGCAAACGACCTTGACTGCCCGGTCAAAGTCAAGCAAGCTGGATTCCGCGCCTACCGAAATCAAAAGGGGCAAAGGGCCTTGACCGCCCGGTCAAAGTCAAGCAAGCTGGATTCCGCACCCGCAGTAATCCAAAGGGGCAAAGGACATTGACCGCCTGGTCAAAGTCAAGCAAGCTAGATTCCACGCCTGTGGACATCCAAAGGGGCAAAGGACCTTGACCGCCCGGTCAAAGTCAAGAAAGTTGGATTCCACACCCGCGGAAATCGAAAAAGGCAAAGGACATTGAACGCCTGGTCAAATTCAGCAAGCTGGATTCCGCGCCATGGAAATCCAAAGGGCAAGAAGGGTCTCATCCGTTCAGGAGGAGATCCCGGAAAACAAAGCGATGACCCCAAGATTATTCCCCTGGAAAGAAATGCAACGCTGATCACCAAGGTTGCGGTGTGGAGACAGGCACTCCTGTCGAGATGCATGCTCAAATCTCTTGTTTGCTGCGATTCTCCACTTTGCTTGCAAAGGTGAGGACTTATGTGCAAATATCCACAACTTTTGGGCTTTACTATAAATTACCCATCCACAACTGCTTTTGACTACTGTACTGCTGTCGTGCTATGACATTTGAGGTTCTGTTGTATATCAACAAATGTCTGCTTTGAAACAAACTTCCCACGTCCTTCATGGACTGATTTGCAATTTTACAAAACATAGGGGGTTTTCTGCAAATTACCCCATGTGGTGCATTTTGTGAGCCACATGCTCAACACTGCATATTCTGCACTTGATGCATAAGCTGTGAGATGATAAGGGTTGGAATGAAATCGTCACGGTCATTTTGCATTTTTGAACCTTGACTTACTTCACGCGTGGGTCCCACTGACTAACTGCCATAACTGCCAAGAAATATTTCTCTTTGCTACTTGGAACTACAAGGGGCTGCTGCTGCTTGGTTATGCATGTTTTTTGCTGATTGAGTTTCATATCTCCAACATGCGTAATGTTTCATTTAAATTCTTCTTCTCCCAAACCGCCTCTTCCTCTTCTTCATTCTTTTCTTTCCTCAAACGAAACCCGCCTCTTCTCCCTCTCTTCTTCTCAGCGGCGAAACCCATTCCTCCTTCCTCTTTACTCGCAGAGGTGGCGTGCGAGAGGTGCACCGATGGGGTGCTTGCTGCTGGTGCGCACGTGAGGCGCGTCGGCGTGGTGCAGAGCGGTTGCGGCGTCGACACGGTCGGTGGCAGCATGGATCAGACCCTCCAAGACTAGCTGGACTGAGGATCGCCGGTAGAGGTAACGTCCGATCTCCTCTCCCCTTTGCGCGTGCTTGTATGCCTCCTCTGTTTTGGGTGGTCGACGACTGGTGGGGCTCTGACGGGCTACGAGCGGCAAGACTGTTTTGTGCAAGAGGCAGCGGTGGGCTGCGGGTTTGCCTGCAATCGTGGCTTGCAGGGAGCAATGGCTGCTGGTTGTTGGGCTTGGCCGTAGCGGCGACGGGTTGGAGATGAGTTGGCCATGAGGCTCGTTGGGTTGGGCACATATTTGTTGCTTGCTTATGCCATATTAATCCACATTATCTCTGATTTTTATTGCTAACTGCTCTGCATCAAATTGCTGAACCACTTGATAACCTTCATTTTTATAAATTCAACAATCAAATACTGATTTGCAACTGTACGCTTGCATTTTTTTGTTTTTGTTTTTTTTTTTTTGCCGCCATATGCTATAGCCTTTATTAAAATGCCATGCCCTTTGCTATTATGCCAATTTAACTTTGACATATTTGGCATTTGCCATGCCTGCTGCTGCCATTTAACTCTTGGTTTGGCTTTTTTCCTTTCCGTAGGATGACCCAGTTCCCGAGGCAGGGACCCCACAATCTTCGTGGGACATGCCCTCTAGCACTCGCTCCAGACGACGAGGCAGTTCTTCAAGGTCACGGGCCTCTAGCAACTCGACTCTGTTGTCCCTACCGAGGTAAGCCCAAAACTAAAAGTAAACGAGTATTTAAATCCGATGTTTTTTTACAAATGCATTTTTAGGAGTCCGGCAATTTTGAGGGGCGGCTGCTGAGTGACCATCATATTTGCGAGAGTCCCGAATTTGGGATAACTATCTCGCTTTGATGCACTTTAATTGCTATCTGCTTTTGACTTGGCTTTAATCTTATTCTTGATATTTCAGGAGGGGATGCAAACTGGATCATGCGATGCCACTAGGGCCCGATGCTCGATCATTTCCATCGTTTGCCAGATTTTCTGCAAGACTTCCTCCTCCACCGGTCTCCCTTCGGAGGTTTGCTGCGCCTACCCATCATTCACGGGCATTACAATTTCTTCAGAGCCTTGGTAGAAAGATGGAGGTTCGAGACGCACTCCATCCACCTGCCATTTGGTGAGCTGACTGTCCTGCCTTATCAGTGGGCTCTGCTGACGGGCCTCCCTTTTGGTGACGAGCCCATTATAGGTGAGACGACCCACGGCTTCCACCTTGCTCCTGCACATCTGGGCCGTGTCCCTCCTAAGCCACCTAGGGGGGAACATATGATCATCGTGGGGTGGTTGAGAGAATGGGACAAGTTCTGGCCCAACCTCGAGCCTGATAGTGAGGAAGTAGATTTTGTACTGAGGCACTTTCTGCTGGAGCTGCTAGCTATGATCTTCTGCGATTCGTCAACTTACTGCATTCATGCTGACTGGATTGCATATCTGACCAACCTGGAGCATCTAGATCATTACGATGGGGCTGGTGCTAGCTACACTTGGCTGATCTGTGGGCTCGACAATGTGGTCAAGCTTGGGCGTCGTTCTTATGTGGGGATGTACCCTCTGCTGATTGTAAGTATTTGTTTCAGAGGGCATTGCTTTGGCCGCCTGCGGGACGAGCTCTTGCCTCTTCCCCGCTAGTGGGTCGAGCCTGACCACCGGGCTGCTGCTGGGGTGTTTTGCTATGAGTCCTACCAGTATCTGCTGGACCTGGTGGAACTTGATGATGTAAGTCTCCTTCGCCTCTAGACTTTGCATGCCTGTTGTACTTTGCTTGGTTACAACTTCCTGTTTCTGTAACAGGTCCACCTACGCCCATTTGCTCGGTACGATGGCTTTGACTGGGTTCCCTTGAACTCTGGCCGCGTTCTTAGGGACAAACAGGTGAGGTTTTATTACATGAAGAAGTCGGCCTATTACCTCCCAGGGCGCGTGCGACATCAGTTCTCAGATGTATTCTGCATTCCTACCCCTCCTCCTGCTGACATGGATCGCCCGGCCACGACTCGCTCAGTTGCTAGAAGCTGGCATGCAGCTGCCATGGCTTCTCAAGACAGGCACGTCCTTCGAGAAGTCAGCTACACAGACTATCTTGCTTGGTATAGGCGTGTGGGGAAGCTGTACCTATTTGAGGAGGCAATGCGGGATAGCCAGCGTGGGATGTGGTATGCATCTAGCTGGGCCTAGGTATAGGATTTCCAACTCTGCTTTCCGTTGCTATTGTATGAACTATGACGGGCTGACATTCGCTATAAATCACAGGGCTTCGAGGAGCAATTCGGCGCCTTCTATGCTGACATTCGCCGAAAGAGGGTAAATTCTTACTTTGCAAACTGCCATCTTGACTGTATCTGACATATTTGCTACTTTGCAGGAACTGCGCTGGCGCAACATCGTCCGAGTATGCTTCTTTCTTCTGCCCCTGCTGCCATTTTTAAAATCCTTATTGCTAACATAAGTTTGATTTTGCAGCAAGACTTTCCTGTCCAGAGAGCGAATGTAGACAACAGCGGGGATTTCACTATGGAGGCGTCTCAGGATGACCGTTCGGACACTGAGGTTACTCAAGCGGTGCGCGACTCTGCTCCTCGCTCTCAGGCTACCACAGATGTTCAGTGGTCATGCCGAATCACTCGACGAGGCAACAGACTCTTGGCCGAGTACTTTCAATGGGCGGCATGAAGAAGATTCAGACGACGAGTAGCTTTTACTTGCAATTTTTTTTTTTGGAAAATTCTGTAATAATGCTGGCACACTGTAATCTTCTCTAAAAATTTATAAAAAAATCTGATTCTGCGATGTGCCCCTCGGGGTTTTTGTATGTGTAGGTTGTATGCAAAAGCCCTATGCAGGGTTACACCAATGGCACTGATTTTGGCGATGTCCTCATTTAAAAGAGGTGCTGCTGAAATTTTGCTGCTATTCCAAGCGCCACCTAGGTGCGTCGCTGCGGTGCACCGCGTGAGTGCGTCGCATGGGTGCGTCTGACAGGTGCGCCCCCAAAAATGGTGAGGTTTGTTTTCCTTTTTTGCTGAAAACCCTTTTACTCTTCTATATAAATCCGCACCCTAAGAGAAACCACGCCGTCCTTTCTGAAAAAACACGGCGGCAGACCTTGCTTCTTCACTTTTTACTTATTTTCTGATCTTCCTGGGCGCGGGTTCTGCATTACCATGGTAAGGGCTACTACTTTACGTGCTTTTCTTGTTGCTTTCCTGCTACTTTCCTACAGACTTGCTGTGTATTATATCACTTTTATGGCTGCAAACTTTGGAACATGCTTCTTGATTTTTGCATATGTTTCTTATATCACATCATGCTAGATTGTTGTGCTTGCCCCATGCTTATGTCAAGTTCCGTCTTCTTACTACCATATTTGGTTCAAATCTGTGCCTGCAGAGTTATCCTACCATGGTGATCCTTAAGCACTGCTCTGACGCCCTACTTGGCTGGATCGACGCTTTGACAGCCGATGATTGGAAGCAACTCCGGATTTGGGGTATTTCCTCCTCCCTCCTGAGTATAGCCAAAGTGGAGGTTAATTGGCATTTGCTGTGTGCCATGGCCCGATTTTGGAAGCCAGCCCTGCATGTTTTCCGCTTTGGGCAAGTGGAGATGACTCTAACTCAGGAGGAAGTCAGACGACTCTGTGGTCTGTCACTGTTCATGTCCCCGACAGTGTTCACCTGCCACGACAGTTATGTGCACGTCGTGAGCCGACTCACATGTTTTGCAAAAGAAGACTATGAAGAGAAACTCATCTGCCAAGATGGTCCTACACCCATGGTGCGTCTGGATTATTTTGATGCAATTATTGGTGCCTGCTCGTCCATGGGTACTCTGTGGCTTTATTGCTTTGTGTTGCGCTTCCTTGTGGAGCTGATCTTCAGTCATAGCCGGACGACTGTGGCTATCGAGGTGGCAGAGATAGCCTGGGCGGTAGTTGTTCGCCAGATCGACTTGGCCCCTATCCTTCTTGCCAAAACCTACGTTGGTTTGGACCGAGCGTTGAAACGATCCCGCCATTTCTATGGGTGTGGCGTCTTGGTGCAGGTAAGCAGGTCATTGACATTTAATAATATCTTGCTATGCTTTCATTAACCATAACTCCATTTTTGCCAGGTTTGGTTTGCTGCCCATATGGGAATGAAGATTCTGCGCCCTCGGCCTTCTGCTTTTGAAGCCTATAGCCGCACTCATCATTCAAGGACACTCCCAAGAGTACAAGAGCTGTGCGACAAATTGCGGAATCTTGAGGCAGATTCTGTGACATGGTGCATTATATCTTCGGCGTCCCTGACCTTTACTGCCTTCTTTAATGCCATGGACGTGCGACTCGTGGTTCTCCCTGGATTCTCTGGAGGCGTGGAGTATCACCCCGTCTGGGTCCTTCGCCTGTTCGGCTTCTGCCAAGACTCTATTGAGCAAAGCCCCTGCCCTGACCAATATAAAAAGCATGTTGCTAGCTCAAATGCATCTACTTCGGAGCTGGCCTGACAAATGAGTGCTGGCATCAAATCCTCCAGTCTTGCCATTACTAAAGGCTCTGGCTGCATAGCGGAATATGAGGCTGAAATAAGGGAGACATGGCCATTGAGCGAGATTCTGCCTAGTGGCACTAATTTCATAGGGGCTAGTAGTTCAAAGAGGCCCCGAGCTGATTAGCAAAATTTGTATGACAAGCCATAATAAGGACTGTTAGCATTGATGTTGCTTTGCATTGTTTAGTCTATATCTACTTTTTGGATCAATTATTTGACGTCCCTGATTTCAAATCCTTCCACTTTCAAGAAGTGACTATCATGCCCCTGGCCGAGTGCTTGCTTGCCCATACTACAACTCATAAGGCAGTTGACATGCCCCTGGTCGAAATATGAACAAAATGCCTTGCAAATATGCTTGACTCAAACTAGCATGCACCATAACCAAATGCTTACACGGCTCATAAGGCAGCTGACATGCCCCTGGCCGGAATGCGAACAAAATGCTTTGCAAAATAAATACAAATATGCTTGACTAGAATGCGCCCTAGCCAAATGCTTACACGACTCATAAGGCAACTGACATGCCCCTGGTCGAAATGCAAACAAAATGCCTTGCAAAATAAATACAAATATGCCTGACTAGAATGCGCCCTAGCCAAATGCTTACACGACTCATAAGGCAACTGACATGCCCTTGGACGAAATGCGAACAAAAATGCCTTGCAAAATAAATAATCTTGTGCAAAAAATTGCAAATGCAAAGAAATGGCTAATTGATACATTGGTGCCCTCAACGCCAAGGAAGCCTGTTTTGCCTGTGATAGAAGGTGACACTGTCCTCGACTCATGTGGCACTAACCTAGGCACTTAGGTTTATTTGTGGCTCTCCTTTAGATTCATGGGCCTCATGCCAAATTCTTAGGGTCCTATACCTACTTTTTAAGGGTTCATTTTCTTTTCTCCCTCATAGGCACGCTAACTGATCCTACTCCTGCTTGGAGGTAATAAACACTTATGCTGAGGGGGGGTGGCTGCTATTTCCCTTGTGCCATATGGGCTTGGTAAGTGCATGCTCCGGCTCCTCTCCAAGCTAAATGGTAGGAGTAAGGTTGTTCACATGCCTCTCTCAGTGGAGCTCAACTTCTGTCTCCTTATTTCTTTTGTGCTCCAAGGTCTGGTGTATTTTTTCTTTATTGCTCACACTCTCTCTAGACCTAACATTTTTTACTCCCTCTCGAGATATAGGTCCCGTTGGAATTTGTGCATTCAGCCCATTCCTCTGAAATCTCTCTCTCACACCCTAAGCTTCTAGGGTAGTAGCACATGAGGAGAACTTGACACATCTTACACAGGCAGGCTCCCAATTTTCCTCATTGGACAATGATGATGCTAAACAAAAGAAAAGGGTGCAGAAGATTATTCATGCTGTGCTAGAATGCAAAGAATATAATAAAAAATGCATGACTCATGGTGTAAGGCATTAAGATCGACTGAGAGTCATTGATAGTACTTCTTTAAGTAGGAGGCATTGACGAGCTCTGATTGCTCTGTGTGGTCCATGCCTTGAAGGAGGACTGCACCCCCTAACAAGGCCTCCCTAACCACAAAAGGTCCGTGCCAGTTGGGTCTAAATTTTCCCCGTGTATCTGGCAAATGAATGGCATGTAGGACCAAGTCCCCTGGTTCAAAGCTTCTAGGACGGACTTTCTTCTGATAAGCTCGGACCACTCTCTTCTGGTAGCATTGGGCATGATGTAGGGCTTGCAACCTATGCTCATCAATTAGATCAAGCTGGACATTACGGTCTTGTACCCACTCAGCCTCTTCTAATTTTGCCTCCCTCAAGATCCTTAACGAAAGTATCTCCACTTCGAAGGGAAGGACTGCTTCCATGCCATACACCAAAGAGTAAGGTGTTGCTCCTGTGGATGTCCGGATGGAGGTTCTTTAAGCCCATAATGCATAGGGCAGCCTTTCATGCCAATCTCTATGGGTCTCGGCCATTTTCTTCAAGATCTTCACCAGATTCTTGTTAGCCGACTCTACTGTCCCATTCATCTAAGGTCGATAGGGGGAGGATCTGTGATGTCTGATCTTGCAACTCTGGAGGAAATCCTCAACTCCCATTGCTATAAAATTGGTTCCGTTGTCTGAAATGATAGCAAATGGAACCCCATATCTGGCGACAATATTATTCTTGATGAATTTTTCTATAATAGCTGCTGTGACTATTTTGTAGGATGCCGCCTCGACCCATTTTGTAAAATAATCAATGGCCACCAGAATGTAACGGTGCCCATTGGATGCTGCAGGATGAATGGCTTCGATAACATCAATTCCCCAAGTAGAGAATGGCCAGGGTGATGACATGCTATGCAATTGCTGTGGGGGGGCATGTATAAAATTGCCGTGTATCTGGCAGTTATGGCATCTTCTGACAAAATGGTAGCAGTCCGTTTCCATGGTGGACCAGAAATACCCTTGTAGCATAATTTTCTTGGCTAGGAGAAACCCATTCATATGTGGGCCGCAGGTGCCTGCATGGACTTTCAATGTTAACTCATCTACCTCCTTTTTGTCTACACATCTGAGGAGCATCTGGTTATAAGATCTTCTGTATAGCTGTCTGGCCCCGAGCACGTATTTAGATGCTAACCATGCCAGGGTCTTCTTATCTGATGCAGAAATGCTAGGAGGGAAACTACCGGACTTCAAAAATGCATCAATATCACTATACCACGGCAGTTCAGCAGACGACGGCGCCTCTTGGATATGCATACAATGTGCCGGCTGTTCAATGCATGTGACTGAAATGTCTATAGCTTGTGCCTCTAGGAGTGACAACCATGATGCCAGGGTTGCCAGGGTGTCTGCATATGCATTTTTGGCTCGCTTCATGAAGGAAAACTTGACATCTTCAAATTCTTTAGTCAGTTTCAGCAAGTGTTCATGATATAATACAAGCTTCTAGTCTTTTGTCCTCCAGTCACCATTGACTTGTGAAATAACAAGCATGGCATCGCCAAATACATGGAGCTCTTGGGCGCCTTGGTCCCTTGCTCTCTGTAAGCCTAAGATACAAGCTTCATATTCGGCTTCATTATTGGTGCATTCAAATGTCAGCTTTCTTGCAAAGGGAATAAGCTGTCCTTGTGGTGTTGCTAAAACTACACCGATGCCTCTTCCTCGCTTGTTGACTGCACCGTCAAAATACAGGCACCATTGATGCTCATTCTGAGGCCCCTCTGGTTCTTCGTCACCCATTGCAAGTAATATATCCTCATCTGGGAACTAGGTCTGCAAAGGCTGGTACTCTGGCAAAGGTAAGTCGGCCAAGTGATCTGCCATGGCTTGTCCTTTCATGGACTTCTATGTGACAAAGGTGATATCGTATTGGGATAACATCACCTACCATTTAATGCATCTGCCCACCAAAGCTGGCTTCTGAAATAAATATTTGATTAGGTCATGCCGACATAACAGGAGAACGGGATATGCCATCATATAATGCCGGAGGCGCTGTGTGGCCCACACTAAGGATAAGCAAACCTTCTCTATCGGACTGTATTTAACCTCACAATTATTGAACTTTTTGCTGAGGTAGTAAATAGCTTTCTCTTTCCGCCTGGATTCGTCATGCTAGCCTAGAACTGCACCCATAGAATGCTACGTGGTAGAGAGATATAGTAACAAAGGGCATCCTAGCACAGGAGAAACTAAAAATGGAGGCTTTACCAGTAGCTGCTTTATCTTTTTGAAGGACGGTTGGCATTCCTCATTCCAAGAAGTCTGAGCATTTTTCCTTAATAGCTTGAATATGGGCTCACATATAGGAGTAAGCTGTGCAATGAACCTGCTGATATATTGTAGCCTGCCTAATAAGCCACGAATTTCATTCTCAGTGGTTGGGGGAGGCATGTCAATGATAGCCCCGGCTTTGTGAGGGTCCACTTCAATTCCCCTCTGACTGATGATATAACCCAGCAACTTTCCAAAGGATACCCCAAATACACATTTGTTGGGGTTCAAGTGGAGCTTATACTTCCGCAGGCGCTCAATTTGTCTTCTTAAACAGGCAAGATGGTCCTCGAGCTCCTTGGATTTGGCAATCATGTCGTCCACGTACACTTCAACCTCTTGATGCATGAGATCGTGGAACAAAGCTGTCATAGCCCTTTGATATGTTGCGCCTGCATTCTTTAGTCCGAATGGCATCACCCTGTAACAGAAAACTCCCCATGGAGTAATGAAGGATGTCTTCTCCATATCTTCTTCAGCCATTCTGATCTGGTTATACCTAGAAAACTCGTCCATAAAAGACAACATCTTATGCCCTACAGTGTTGTCCACCAGAATATCGATGTGGGGGAGCGGGAAATCATCTTTGGGGCTTGCTTTGTTGAGATCTCGATAGTCAATGCACATGCGAACCCGTCCATCCTTTTTAGGCACTGGGACTACGTTGGCGAGCCATTCTGGATATAGTACAATCTTGAGAAAGTTGACCTTGTACTACTTCATAATCTCCTCCTTGAGCTTTAAAAGCCATTAGGGTCGCCATCTGCAGAGCTTCTGTTTAACTGGCCTGGAATTTGGAATTAGTGGCAGTGTATGAACTACTACTTCAATATCCAGCCCCACCATGTCATCATAGCTCCATGCGAAGACATCTACATATTCCTTCAAGAAAGCCATGAACTCCGCTTTTGCTTGTGGTGATAAACTGGCATTGATGCGTGTTTCTTTTATTTCCTCCACCGTGCCGATGTTGATGAGCTCCGTTTCTTCTTCGACATGAAGATTTGGGCCTTTCGAATCATCATCAAAGAATGGAATTTGCGAGGGCTCCTCCTCATTGTCAGTTCCATGGACCTCATCCTCTTCTTCGTAGGCGATCAGTTCTGACAGGATCTCTTTTTCAAATGCCGGGTCAGTTATGTCCACTGAGAAGACCTCCTCTGATTCTACGCCCTGATGGCGTTTAAGGACTGTCATAGTGACCTTTGTGTTTCTATGCCGACATTGTGCTGCTGCTTCTGCTTCCCTGTCTGGATGGTCTGAGGGGCCAAGAGTCCGTGCCTCTGATGTGGATGCCTCTTTATTCTTGTTTTTTTGCTTTTGCGTTACTATCTGTACAAAAGTTTGTTTGCTGGCGGCTGCTCTGCTGTAGACTGGTGGGGCTGCCATCTGTCCCACTTGCCTCATGATTTTGATCCTGACCCTCACGGTGAGGCTTATATTGCCAATACCAACTAGACCCACCTCCCAGTTGACAGGAGATTAACTTCAATGGTCTAGTATCCCTTTCATCTATTTCTTGCAGGACCATAATTGAAATATGGTCCTGGGGTGGTACTGGTGTGTCTGCTGGTGGTGCTGCAACAACTGCTTTGCCTTTTCTTCTACGGTCATGCTCTACTATGTCTTCTGTAAGCATATCTAGCTGTTCCTGAAATAACAGGTCCAGATCCCCAATGTCATCATCTGAGTCTGCCTCTTGGACCAGAATCTGAGCTGCTGACTGCTCTGTCTGCTTACCACTCTACATGATACCCTACCATGTACTCGGCTGTTCCGGCTGGCTGCTGTCTTGACATGAACCCTCTAGGCAGATCCAGGCTGGTGATGCTGACATTGCATAGGAATTGTGGTTCGGATCCATGATGCCTGCGCTAACAAAGTTGGATAAATCTTGTGGAATAATCATCTTAGAAGACTTACCCTGGCGTTGGGATCTCTTTCTTTGGCTGCATCGCTTGTAACCCAAACCGTCTTTCTCAACCCATTCTTCGGCTACAATCGGCTCGGTGATTCCCTCACCATAAAGCCCAAGAGGTGATCCTTTCTCATATCCCCATTTGCGACATAGGTTGTCGATCATCAAGCGGGGGTTGCTAGAAGTGGCCAAATGGCCAGCAAGCTCTGTGGGCAGAATGAAATTAACCGGTTCAAACCGATTAACCCGAAAGAGGACATCGGTAGGTTTGGGCTCGAAATGAACAGTCTGCGGGGTTAAAGCTGAGACAGACTCAACCTTCTCCATGTCTTCTGCTAGGACAGCAACGACGTTGTCATCCCAACAAAACTTAATCATGCGATGGAGGGTCGAAGGAATGATTTGATGCTTGTGAAGCCAAGGGCGTCCAAGCAAGAGATTGAAAGAAGGTTTGATATCAATGACGTAGAAGTCCACGTCGAAGTGAGCAGGGCCAATGGTCAGGGGAATGATTAAAATTCCAAACGCATCATGATGCGTATTATCAAAAGCTGTCATCCCTTTCACAACTGGTATAACATCCTCGAACTTGAATCCGAGTGCACATGCTGTGCGCAAGGGGCAGACATTAAGGCTTGCTCCATTGTCCACCAGTGTGAGGGGGATGCGAAAACTTTGATACTGCGCAGTGATGAACAGGGAGAGTTGTGGTTGGTGCCAGAGGGAGGTAACTCTTGGCTGGAGAAGGAGATAACCTGAGGTGCCACGATCATTCCTACCATGTTCTCAAGGGTAGCGGGCTCTATAAACTGGGATACATGAGCTGCCTGAAAGACCCTAAGGAAGACTTCTCTATGCTCGGCCGACGTATGGATTAGGTCCCAAATGGAAATGTCAGCTTTAACCTTCTTAAGCTGCGTAGTGATGTCAGCTGAAGGTTGGCTGCTAGTGGTAAGATAGGACGGTGCTACTCGAAGCATAGGTGACTGAGGAGAATGTGCCTGGGGTTGGGAAGGGGTTACTGCTATAGATGCTGATGGCCTAGATGACTGGGCTTGTAACTGGTTAGGGACTTGGGTTAAGGGGTTAGACCTGGTTGCTGGGGGTTTGTATACTCTACCCGATCGTGTCACCTCTGCACACATTCCTGTGGCATAATTGTAAGGAACACGATGCGTGTCGTGGGTCAGAGTAACAACAACTAGGGGACGGGCTGCTAACTGTACAGGTGATATTGAAGGATGAGGGCAAGTAGGGGTATCTACCTGGAGGTGCTGGTAGTACTGGTGAGGGTACTGGTGGATCCGAGGGCGTGCTGGCTGTCTTGGTCTGGATTGGGGCCAGGCTACTAAATATACTGGAGCTGGAGGTTGGGGATGTGCTACAGGTGGCACCTCAGGGTTCTCCGACTCAACAACAGGACGGATCACAGAAATAGATTCCTCGACATTACCGAGGAAGGAACGATACAAACGGTAGGGAAAAGGAGAAGATGAATTAAAGCAGTTGGGCAGATAGGGGAAGAAACTAACCCATAAGGAAAAGAAGAAACAAAATTAACTCCCAAGGAACCTGGCGCTCCCGGAGGTGGATGCTGTGGCAAAGGCTGACTAACTATGCTTGGTTGTGCTGGCTGTGCTTGTCGTGCTGGGTGTACTACTGGGGGATGTGCTGGGGTGGCTGCCTAGGTATTAATCGTAATGACCCTCTGGTCAATAAGATCCTGGACAGCGTCCCTGAGTGTGAAACAATTGTCCATTGTGTGGCCAGCCACCTGATGGAAATTGCAGAACGCATTGGCATTGTACCAGGCTGGCAGCGGATTAGGCTGAGGGCATACCTACGGCAACCTCAGCAAGGATGCGACCTTAGGGAATATCATGCTCAACGGCTCCACTAAAGGGGTATAGTGGCATCGGTCACGGCGTTGTCGCTTTGGCTGTGGATGTGCCAACGGTGGGCGCATCCTAGCCGGTGGGTTGGGATATACTGGTGTGGCAGTGTGGGTAAAATGCGATGCATGTTGTGCTCTAGGTGTAGGTGTGGATGCATAAACTACTTGGCGCTATGGGGGCGGATGGACATCTACTGGAGCAGCATGCGATCTAATGTATGAGACGGTATTCTTGGAGGGATCCCGCCTCCTGGGTGGATTGGTTTAGGGGTTGTTACTACTGCTAGGGCCACTATGTGAGGAAGTAGCCTGATTGGCAAATGCTGAGAGTGCTGGAAAACTGCCGCCGTGCAGTGAACTCTCAACACGAGCGCCCACCCGAAGCAGTGCAGAGAAAGTGGTGACAGGCTGAATGCTAAGCAGAGCCCCGATCGTTGGCTGTGCTCCCTGGATCACTATCTCAATAGACTCCTCGTCAGAGGGTCTATCCTTGACTTGTGAAGCCAAAGACGCCAATGTCCAAGATACTCCCCAAATGCTTCTTGGGGTCTCTACCTGAGAGCGACTAGGTCCTCCCGCTTGGGGACTAAGTCGAGGTTAAAGGAATATAGCTCCAGGAATGCCTGCGTAAGGTCATCCCAAGTCCTGATGGTGGCCATGTTGAGGGAAATGAACCACTTCAACGCGGGCCCTGTGATACTCTTCTAGAACAGGAGGATTATTAACCTTTTGTCAGCTTGAAGCTGAGCAAAGTCTCCACAGTAGGCTTTGAGGTGGGCAATTGGGCAGCCCCCACCATTGTATTTTTCAAATTCCGGAATATGAAAATTCGAGGGGAGAGTCGCCTCTGGGAAATAACAGAGGTCCCGGAATTGGTAGGACTGGCGGTCCCTACCTTGCACTTGCTAGAGAGTGCGCTCTTGATCATTTACTCTCGCGAGGAGAGCGTTTGGAGCTACTGCAACTGTGGACTGTGCAGCAGAGGTGGGTGCCGCATACACTGTATAGGTCGCCCCTAAGGGCTCTTCTGGATCCACCATTCCACCATCTGGTGCAATGGTAGGATGGCCAGTGTACCCGTGCATGGGTGCAGTGTGCTATGGGATGAAGGATGAGGCTTGTGTGTGATAAAAGGGTGAAGGAAAAGCAGGAGGTGGTGCAACTAGTGGTGTAGAATGTGGGAGCAAGAGTTGTTGGACCGGGATGGTATCAACACTCATAGATGGTAATGCTCCCGCCGGACTAGGGGGCTGGCCACCAGATAGGAGGGATGCATGCTGAGGTGGGTGCTGTGCTGGTGTAACAGAGGGTAATGCCGACACCCCTATTGCCGGAGAGACAAGGGATGGCGACGGCTATGGTGGGAGTGCAACAAGTGCAAACTGTGGTCCTAAGGCCGGTTGCGCAGGCAACTCAGGAGCTGGGAAAGACAAAGCTGAGAAGGGTTGGAGTGCCCGTGCCAATCCCTGCAGCTGTTGGGCGAGGGCCGACATCTGTTGTAGCTGTGCGGTCATAGGATCGTCGCTGGTGGCTCTGAAGGAAGGAGGCAAGACAGGGGTAGAAGCAAGAGGCTGAGATCCCAGTTGTCCAAACTAGGGGGTAGCTACTACTGAAACAGTCGCAGTAGGAGGAGGGCTAGTAAACACATAGCCCTGAGGAGAGACAGGCTCGACTGCTGTGGCCTCGACAGTAGGAGAAGACCAGGCAGGTGGTCCCAAAGGCAGGTTTGCCACAGGAACACGAAAATGAAGTGGTGGTGGTCCTCCGGAGGCTAAGGCAAAAGTGGAGGCAGCAAAGATGACAGGAACAGACACATAGGAAGAGTGTCCCAAGGTGGGGACCTCCTCCTGGATTGCAGGGGAAAGGGACTTGCCGGCATGCTGGGCAATCGCGGATCGCGAGCGAGTGAGGATTGGACTGCGGCTAGGAAGAACAAATGAACCCTAGGACGAGCTATCATCGGAAGTGACGAATAACTCGGGAGATGCGATCGACAATAAGGTCGCAAATAGAGCCAGTGAAAGGAAAGATCTCGAGCTCAGGCTAAGGAAACTCAGAAATCCTATGCACAAAAACAAACAAATCAGCAAGATGCAATGATTATGGTGGTATGCAATGCGAATGCATGCTTCTAGTATGCACTCTCTTACTAACTAGGGATGTCCTATAAGCTGTCTACTCTGGGTTCACACACTAGGGTGAATAGGTCGCCAACTCAAGTTTAGAAATAGTAAGGTACCCGTTCTAAATCCCAGCCAAAGCCTAGGCAGTGAACGAGTGGTGCTTTCGGAGCCTTGACCTCTGCCAAAGCAGTAGGCTGTGCCGCTTTACTTACACCGACATGACCCAGGTTAGGGAGTAACAAGCTTGATTTTCCATCCTACGCCAAAGCCATTAGGATGAACCACCGAAACATGTCCTTCGCAGACTGTATAGATAATCCTAGAGAGGAGAGGATGCATGCCCTATATGATGTATGCAAAGTATGCTTTAAAATTTTTTACTTGCAAGCTTATTAAACTATGGGGGAGATTTGCAATTGGTCCCTAGTTTGCCTTAAGATTTATGATTTTGGTTGTTATGTTTTCATTAACCAAAAAGGGAAGCAAGCATGTCTCTAATCTCCTAAGCATGGCATATACTGGAAGGGAAATAAACATGCAATTTAGACATGGATAAACAAATGAAAGCATGTGCTACAACAGGTGCAAAAGTGGTGACATGGCAAATGTGTAAAAGAAAAAACAACATTACAAAATGCATGCATGTAAAAAGACACCACTTAAAAAAAGAATAACAAAGCATGACATAGAAAAGGCAAGCATGAAAACTGAAGCAAAAGAGAAACCAAAACAAAAGCCGGGATTTGGTTATCCCCAACGGAGTCGCCAGTTCCTATAACCATGCCGTCGAGGATGGCAAAAATATATATGTGCCAAAGTCGACAAAGCCACGACAAAAATAAATAAAATGCAGATGCAGGAGTCGCCACCTAGCCTATTTAAATGGAAGGCGAGGAAAACCATATAACATGAAAATCATGCAAAACAATAAAAGAAAAGTCTTCGAAAACCAGAAATGCGGATAAGGATCCCTATTACGTACGAGGAAGGTATTAGGCACCCTCGTACGCCCAATAAATCAGACTTTCTATTGATTTCTCTTTTGCTTAGTGAATGTCGGCTTTGCAGCCTTTAATGTACACCCAAGGGCGATATGCTATGCCATGCTTGTGTGGTGTCTAAAGTATGGGTGCATCATGTGTAGGGGTGTGTCATAATGCTCAGAAATATCGCTCTCATGTCGGGTCAAGTGTTGATGCAATAATATTGCATAATAAGATCAAAGATCAAATATCTTGAGCAATTTATCATCCTTGCTTTACTATATGCTTAATGCAATCTAAAATGCAGGAAAACTGCTGAAACCAAAGGTGTGCCTTCCTAATGCATCAAGGAAGAAAGCCAAAGGAAAATCCAGAAGTAAATCGGGTTGAGAAAGCAAGCCAAAAGCATATAAAAGCCTATTGTGTGCAATTGAAAACAGGCCAATGAGCCTGTTTGGTGCGCCAGACTGGTGCTCCAGTCTGGTGTGCCCCTATGTGCGTCTAGGTGGGCCTGGAAAACATGCTATTGGAAAAAACAAAAAGCCATGCAAAACCAAAACATCAGAGGATGCACTCTGGAAAAGTATGCAGTAGAATCATTTTGTAAAACTTGGAAAAACAGGTATTAAAAGTGCAAGAAATGCAAATGCAATGACCTTCAGCTCAAGGGCTGGTAGCCTCACACAAGGTCACACCTATTTAAGCTAGAATGAAGAAGCAGGATTCAGTCAGACCATTGGATCATGGGCTGATGCACAAGTCTCTCCACGTAGGAGTAAGGTGCAATCGGCCTACCAGATTCAGCCTAAGACTGAATATCAAAAGTGGAGAAAACAGTTGGAAAACAATCCGATCAAAACTGAAAACATGCAAGTGAAACCATGGTACATCATAGAATCAGTCATAAAAGAATCAATCTTAAAGCCTTTGATAAAGCCATGCAAACAAAGATGCTAATGCGAGTGCTTTGCATTCTGACCATTCCGGTGCACCTACTTGGTGCGCTGGAGTGGTGCTCTGGTTGGGTGTGTTTGAGTGGTGCGCCCTAGAGAGTCTGGATCAGATTGCACTCTGATCCGGAATCCATCCCAGCAGAGATATAGGGTGATTCATGCTAATGCAGATGGGTTCATGCCATTATTAAGAGCTGAAAATATGATGAGGATGCACACGATCGAGAATCATCATGTAAATCATGTATTCAAAACCAAAATAAGTTGATGGGTTCATGTATCAAAACATGCAAAATGCCAAGAAATAAATGTGATATGGGTAAACCCAATCAAAACGCATGTAAGTGATGATCATATCAAGCATATCTCTATGTGCAAGAACATATAAGTGTGTGGCAAAGAGCTATGTGCAAGGAAACAGTAAAAAGAAGATAACTCATGCAGATTTATGCTAGAAACAAAAGTATAGATTTGCATGGAGATCATTTTGCAAGGAGAGCAAACATATTTATCAAAAACACGGATAAATCAAACTATATGTAAGATTTCGAGCATGTTTTATCATGTTTCTAAAGTTAAATTTAAAGGAGAAAGAAGAGGTAGAAAACCTACCTCTCAAGATGTTACTTCTTGAAATATCAAAGATAGAGAGATCCCTGTTGCTCTGGAAGGACCAAGGATGCTTTGGGATGCAAGGGAGTGCTCCAGAAAATGAATATATGCTGCTGGAAAGAGGGTATAACTCATGCAGGATGCTTGCTCAGAACAGAATTGCTGAACTCAAGGTTTCTAACCTCTCCTAATGGTTGCCTATGGGTGTCCTTATATAGGATTTTCTCATGGGTAACTCATGGGAAGGCAGGGAGCCTCGTAGATGAAAAGCTTGGAATATTCCATGGCATATTTGTTGCTAGAGGTAACAGCCATGGGAGGTGGAAAGCTAGCAGCCCGCAGCCTGCGAAATGGCTGGGCGCCTAAGATGTGCGTCGGGTATGTGCGTCTGGCATGTGCGTCTGGCATGTGCTCCTGGCATGTGCGCCTGCTAGGTGTGCTAGGTAAAAGTGCTGGCTAGATGTGCTAGGGAGGTGTGCTAGCTAGGTGTGCTAGGGAGGTGTGCTAGCTAGGTGTGCTAGGTAAAAGTGCTGGATAGGTGCTCTTTCCTACCTATGGGAGTTCTAGTTGGGCTGCGGGCTTGCTATGGGCTTGGGATTGGTTCAAGGGTCAGCCACATCCAAAGCAACATTTGGAGTCTCATCAATGAGTCACCTCAAAATCGAGGTGTCTACAGTTTTATGCAAGATTTGTAGTGTGTTGGAGAGGGATCTGCCAAAGGCCCCGAATCTGGTGAGTTTTGTTCAAGGCAGCCAGCTATTTCTTTGAGAATCGACTGAATCGGCATACCAAACGAGTTTAGTGTGACAAACCAGAGGATTTCGGCAAACTGAATGAAGTTTGATCTGCTGAATCCATGTCAGATTTATCAGTATTTGCCATATCGACATACCAGAATCGTTCAGTATGCCGAATTAGAGATTTTCGACTTACCAAACGAAGTTCGGTCTGCCAAATTAAAGTCGTGGATTGTTGTGGTGTTGGGGCACTTCAGCATACTAGAATATTTCGATCTACCAAATCAGACCCCTTAGTCAATCTCTGAGATTTTTGTACGAAACTTCATGAATGCTTGATTATGAGTTTCTTGGCATATTGTTAGTGAGAATTTTTCAAAGATTTATAGAAAAGATAATTCAAAATAAAAGAATAGTTTATAGAATGACTTTCTGTAACAGAAGAGTTTTGGATAAGAGTTTTAAGAAATGAAAAGCATGTTTTAGAAAAGATATTTTAGAATTTTGAGTTACCCCAGGCGAAAGAAACTGGGAGCCAAAGCGTTAGTACTGGCTAGGCCGTGTGTTCGGTCAGGCGAGTGGTGTTAGGTAGGCTAGGTGAAGTAGCTCGAGAGCTCGCATTGGGCCAAGTAGGATAACTCGAGAGACATGATGGTCCAAGAAAAGTCACCGATGCTTGCAATACCAAGAAAGATTAGTGGGACATCATGTGGAGACGTATCACTATGCAATCAGAATAGAAAAGAGTAAAGAAATAGTGAAGTCCCTTGGCCGAGACGGTGATATGCCCTACACGGGGACGTTCACCATGGCAATGTAGGAGATTGAGGTTGTTGCCTCTTTCTCCGTTTGTGGTCAGGTCACCCAAGATCAAGGTCACACCAAAAAAGATATTTTTTTTAGATTTTAGATTTCATATTCAGAATCGAATTCGGATTTGAGGCTAGAATTGAGTTTTAGCCAGATTCTAGTCAAGATGAGATCAATATTTTAAGGCTAGTTCCAGTCAGGCTTATGTGTTTAGTAAAGATTTAAAAATTTGGGATTTTGGCTGGAATCTAATCTTAGTGTAGTTTTCCAGAAATATAGAATAAAGTGAGGTTTTCAGAAAATTAAGAAAAAGAAAAGTTTTGAAAGAGCATGTTTTGACAAGATTTCTTGAAAAAGGATTTCCCAAATTTTAACCTGTGACATCTGAGCTTAATTATCCATTTTTATTATAAGCCATGTAATTATTTGCAATATTGTGTATAATGGTTTATTAATGGATAATCTGTTGTTTCTTGGTTGTGTGAGGTTGTGGTTGGCTTCCTGTGCATCTGCTTGTGATTTGGGATCCATGTGGAGTCCGGTTTGAGGATGCACAGTTGCCTCGATTTGCGTGCAAATTCTTTCCTCTTTTCTTTCTTTTCCTCTTCTCTCTTTCACGAGCCTAAGCGACACTCGTCTTCTTCCCTAGAAACCCACCACCAGTTCGTGCCACTACCACCAGCATCCCGTGCTTCGTCGTCGTCTCCGACGCGATGGGTGGCTGGCTTGATGCGGGAGGAGGAGGAGATAAGAGGGAGAGGTGGAGGCGAGCATGTCTGGGAGGGCCGTGTTGCGAGGAGGAAGAGGGAAAGGAAGAACGGCATGCGCGTAGCTGAGGAAGGAGTGTTTGGTGTCGTCTGTCGGTGGGAGAAGCCTCACCAGAGTGTGGGAAAGACCACCAGGGCACCATCGGAGGTATGCGACCCCTTTCCTCTCCTTCGTCTGTTGTTTTGTTAACAGTAGGTTAATTGCAAGAAAATTGTGATAAATGCATGGAAAATTGTAGAAAAATAGTAGGAATGATGGAAATGAGTTAAATGATGTGTATGTGTATGGATCATGCTAGATTGTGTGATTTTCGTGAGTTTTGAGGAGTTATCCCTTAAATGTTTTAAGGTTTCATTCTGAGCATGTTTCCTTTGTGAATTTATATGTTCTTGTGTGGTTGATGAAATCATGAATGGTTTGAGGGGTTTTGTAGTAGACTTGAGGGTCTACACCTCATGATTTTATGGAAATTTATGGTGTTTGTTTGGGGGGTCCGATCGGGACTCCCACTTTAGGCGATTTCCGTCATTGTGGAACAGAGTGTGCCCTGTCTGCGAGGAATTCGGCATACCGAAGGTATGCCGAAATCCTAGCTAATTAAGCCAGAACGAAGGGTTTCGGTAGATCGAAATTTCACAATCAACCGAAATAGGGGGTTTTGGCATACCAAAAATTTTCGGTATACCGAAACAGGAAATTTCGGAATACCGAATTGAAAATTCGGTATGCCGTTTTTGCCCTGTTTTTGAGAGGTTAAAAAGTGATTTTTAATGAACGTTAAGTGGTTGTTATGGTATGGTGGATTTATGTGAATGATGTTTGCCCCGTGTAGCAACATGGAGGCATGTGGAACCCCAAACAAATGGATTTGGGTGTGGTTTTGGGTTTTGACCCTACAAATGAATGAACAAGATTGTGGTTTCTAAGCTTGAGACGATATAGGCTGAGCTTGGGCCTTTGAGCCTAGTTGTTCGGGTCACCGAGCTAGTAGTGGTGTAGGCTGAGCTGGGGCCTTTGAGCCTAGTTGTTCGGGTCACCACCGGTGTAGGCTGAGCCTGGGCAGTTGTACCTAGTTGTTTGGGTCACCGAGCTCGTAGCGGTGTAGGCTGAGCTTGGGCTTTTGAGCCTAGTTGTTCGGGTCACTGACAGTAGGCTGAGCCTGGGTCATTGGACCTAGTTGTTTGGGTCATCGACTAGGGCGTCAGACAAAGACGTATCCCCGTGCACTTATGAAAATGAAATTGAGACCGATTGGCCGGGGCAGTGACATCCCGCACGGGGAATCTCATCCCGGCAATGCAGGAAGGTAGGGGAAGGATGTCCTCACCTACTGCTTGTGTGCCTGGTTACTCCTGATTAAGGTAACAACAGTAAAGAAAAGTGGAAATGAATAAAGAAAGAGAAATGTGTTTTGGTCAAGATTAGACTTGTAAAATGGTCCTAAAATCCTGAAAAGAAATGATGATGTTTTAACTAGTTGCCAGTTAATGTTTATGATTTGATTTTGAGCCCCATGGGGCATTGTGTTTTAGTCTGGATCTGGTTAGAATGTGTATTTGAAAAGGTTTTTGAAAGAAATGTAAAGGAATGTTTTGTAAGAAGAAAATGTGATCTTGGAACAAATTTCCAAGATGTTTGGGAAAAGAAAAGAGATACGGCTTTTCAAAAAGAATTTGCTTTTGGGATTGAATTCCCAAGTGATTGTTTAATAAAAGAAAGGATGATTTTCAAAAAGAAGAAAACCAACTTTTGCAAAATGATAAGAAACGAGTTTCTTTTGGTTTTTGCTGGGTTTTTGGTGGTTTGTATGTTCTGGGGCGCGTACTGGGTGACTTAGATGTCACTCACGCGTGTTATTTGGTTTTCAGGTGCAGACCGTGTGCAGCAGAGTCCCGGTGCAGGAGTTGGAGCTTCTAGCCGCACATTGTGATCCTAAAGGTGAGTCTTAGTTACAGTTATATTGTTCTGTAATTTTGTGTAATTATGCTTGTGATACTGTGATTTGGTAGCGTGGCCGAGATCGGAGCGTTACATAACCAGAACCTTGGTTTTGTAAGAACCGCAGCTGAGGTTTTTCAAATAAACTTTTCAGAATACATAACCAAAGTGTTGTCTTAAAAACTAGATTAGGGATTTGTAATTGGTTTTTCCATAGTTTTGTTGAGGCACGTACTGGATGACTTAGAAGTCACTCATGTGTTTTAAGTGTGTTTTTTTTCAAGTGTATCGTTGAAGTGCAACCAGTTCCGATGCATTGAGCTTTTGGGAGCTACTAGCCACACATAGGTTTGGGTTGTAGACAGTATTTACTTAAGTTTATATTTAGTTTAGTAGACTCAGACTTAGCTTAGTATTGCATCTGTGGCACCCTAGGTAGCGAGGTGTTACATTATATAGAGGTGGTGTTTCTGTTTTTAAACTCGTGTAAGTTGATAATTTGGATTCAAATTTCCAAATCTATTCTGAATTGAGCACGTGGAATGAGCCTACTTAAGTGGAATGCCATATATCTCTTAATAGTTAATTTGAAGTTAAAACAATTAAGATATTTATAGCATTTTCATTTTGAGTCTACTCTTTTCAATAGCTAAATGCTATTCCCATACCAAGCAATTTTTTTGATATCACATATTTAATGTTTCTATATTTATCTCTTCTTTTTTCTTCTTGTGCAGCATGTCAAGTTTTTCACTTGTTGAATACACAAATCTTAGTGAAAATTTCCTTTCACCTTGTAAAGGAATTGCATTTTTTGTGTTATATATCTTTTACAGCTTTGGCTTATGTTTCAAGAGAAAGAAATTCACAAATTATCTATATTTTCAAAATTAAGATCACTTCATATTTAAAGCTAGATTCAAATTCCATTTAGATTTTAGAATTAGTTCTAACCTAAACAAAATCGAAGGAAATATTGCTAAAGATTTTTCAAACCAAGTCTAGACTTTTGTTCTAAAATTTTTTATTTAAAATGTTTATTTTCAGAAATATTATTTATTTGATGTTTGTGATACACCTTATTTTTCCTTTCACCACGATGCACAATTTTTCCATTTGTAGCTTCTATCTATGCAAAATAATATTTATAACAACATTATTATGATGGAGCTTATAACACTGAATGCTTGAATAATCCTTGTATGTCTTCCCATCTCCTTCAGCTTCCTCGGTCCTCACTACAACTCTACTTGTACTTCACATGCCAATGTTAAAACCAAACCCTTGTAGTAGCACTACTGGTAAACTATTCCACCTCCACTCCTTGCTCCCATTTCTCTCTCCCTTCACCTCTTCGTGCATCCGACCACATCACCACATCCTTCCCCAACTCTGATATAGGAGTAAGAGGGAAGGAGGAAGAAGAGGATACATCAACTAAAGCTAAAAGGAATACGGAGGGTATTAATATAAAGTTTGGAAGGACACAAGCGTCTTTTTAAGAAGTGAATGGCTAACTCTAACATCATAAGGTTCAAGACTAACCGAGTTAAATAGAGTAGCAAGGGTTTTGAAATAAATATCTAATGAGTATGTGTATTGATGTAAAATGTTGTATCAGCAATGGCATTAATACAAAAATCCCCTTAAATTATAATTAACCTCATCATTTATTCATCTCAATATTTTATAAATAAAAGGATGAAAATATATATTCTCTTGGTTTTTTATTCCACAATCAACTTCTAGAGTGAAACAAAATCCGAGAATGCTAATTACACACATTCATTTCTTTTATTTGAATTTTTTTTCTTAATTAAACTAATTTCAGATATCCATTAACTTTCAAATGTTTGATTGATTTCACATAGGAAAGAACGGGAGTAAATATTTTGTATGTCTATAGATAAAGAAAAAAAATTACAATGTTACAATATTTTGGACACAAAATGGAGTGGAAGATATTCTCTTTGCTTAATGAAACATTAATTATTTGTCACGCCCCAAAATTTCCACAATATTTAAACAAATTAAATTACGGGAAAACTAAAGCTAAACAGTAAAATATCCAACCACCAGGAACCTGTGTGTGCAGCTAGCAAACTCCAGACTATATGCACTACGCTAAACCAATCGCATGTCTGCACCTGCGAAACAAAACCACAAGGAAAACGCATGAGTGACCAAAGTCACCCAGTACGCACCCCACGAAAACCGCAGAAAACAAAACCATAATCAATTTTCCTTTTAAATTCCTTTCACAAACTCTTTTCTCAAAACCTCAGAAACCAGGCCCACACTGGCCAAAACCACAAAC